>NMRA01000071.1:949960-984667 GCA_002633005.1 Phoronis australis | reverse complement strand
ATGACGACGATTTTCAAACCGAATGCCGGTGTGCCCCCTTCCGTCAATTTCAGTTTTGCGCTTTCCTCTGTATTTTAGGTCCTTACCGGATATTCAGGTGGATTTGATGTATTTTGTGCACTTTCCGAGTCTGTTTTTGCACGTCTTCCCCTCTATGAGCCAAACTACCTTAAGGGTGCTTATGAAAATTGACACATAGGTTTTAATTAGGGTGACGATGATTTTCCGACGACTTTGACCAGTTTGGCGCCTCTTTGTGGCGTTTTGGTTTGTTTTTGCGCCTTTGCTGCTATCTCCTTAACGCTTTGCACGATCGGACTACCATTGTGCCCCTAATTTCTGGCAATTTCAGTTTCTTTTGTTTACTTCTGTATCTTCAAATGTTCTCAACAGATTTCCATGAAAATTGGCACATCAGCATAAATTGGTGAGATGACGCTGTCCCACCCGATTTTCGAATTGATTTGAGGTATTTTGCGCCACATAGTGTCATTTTTACTGCGCCTACTAATGGCAGTTCTGTTCGTATTGCGCACACAGCTGTATCTCCTTAACTCAATGCAGGATCTTTATTTGATTAGCAAATCTATTATATGGAGCTGAAAGCCGACGACGACGATTTTCAGACGGATTCGACAAAACCCTCTGGCTAATTCATTTTTCTGATTTCATCTGTTTCTCTAAAGTTCCTTTACGGGTTTTTTCATAAATTTTAATAAGTAACTTTCTACTAAAAAGCGATGGTAGGATCCCGTTTTCAGATGGATTAAATGTGTTTTGCGGCATTTGGTGGCCATCTTTACTGTTTTATAGACTGTTTTTCGCCCGCCTTTCTGTCATCCAAACCACTGTAAGGATGATTGTGAAAATTCGCATGTATGTTCTTCGTGTCAAGAGAGCGGGTGCATTGATTTTCTGACGACTTCGATTACTGTGGCACCTTCTAGTGGTAGTTTTGTTTTTTTGCGCTCATGGCTCTATCGCCTAAACCAATGCAGTCTCTTTATTACACGTAGTTAAATTTAGCAAGTGTATCTATATAGAGTGGACATCTGAAAACGAGGACTTTCAGACGCAGTCAAGGAACGTTGAACATCCTTGTGGCAATTCCTTTATATTCCGTTTTCCTTTGTTTCTCTGAAGTTCGTCGAAGTCCTTTTAAAGTTTAGTAATTTTCTCTTAATAAACGATGACATGCCCCCGTTTTCGGATTGATTTGTCATGTTCTGTGTAACTTAGTGGCCATTTTTTGATAGAAATAAACACCCCTTGAAGCACACTGCATGTGGTGCATTTGTAGGCGAATTTCAACGCTTTGAGTTGCTTTTGTTATACACGCAGCCCTCGCTGTATGAATATAGTCGCCCTTTGTAATTATTTGTGGCACAAAAGTGGCCCCCCTCCCCCTCACCCTGGAACCTTTACTATCATTACTACTTGCACTCTTGTCCCTCACCTTTCATTCCACTGCCCTTTCATTACAAACATGAAGTGAATGATGTCACCAGACTATGTAGAAAATCGCTAAAGTGAACAGAAGGGGAGGAGACAAAACCACATCCTGCCCCCTCCCCCCAAAAACCCTCCTTGGGCTTCCCACAGTCTCTAAACCCTTTAAATAAAAAATTCAAATCCACTTAACGTACACACATAGTGATGTTTTAGAGTGCATCTTTTCACAAAACTGCTGTGTAATCGCAGTAACCTAGTAGCCAAATTGTGCAAGGCTTACTTATTAAAAGCACACGTTAACCACAAAGCAACGTTTGTCTTGATGCGTGTACTAAATAGCCCAATACCACCCAATTACACTGGTTTCATATTCACGCATGTTCTTTTGTTTGCTCTTTGGTTGAAAATGTTTCTGGCTCTGAAAGCAGGGTTTACAGAAAACAAAACCCTAGTTATTCCTACATGTAAATTTTTAAAATCTCTCGATAGGCTTGCAAATCTCACAGCTTTATACTGAAACAAATACAAAAAAAATTGAGAGATCAGCATGAAGGCTTGTGTCCGAAAATTAAATGTTACTTACTGTAGGGGTAGTGCAAGCCCGCATAAAGTTTCAGGAAAATCTGTGAGCGACAGTCGATATAGATGTGTATAACCGCCGGTAGGTGCTATCCGAAATTGCTACTTAACCGAGTTGGCCGGAAAAATTTAACAATTACAGTAGTTCATAATGCAGTTTTAGGAATAAAATTAAATACAGGCGTCATTGATCTACAATTTATTTATATTGTTTGTACTTATGTTCTCGTGTAACAGTAGTTGCTGGGAAATACAGCCAAGGTGCCTGCAACAAAAAAGGTCAAACGTGAACATCAGGGGTCCGAAAACTAAACCTTTTATACAAAATCGAAAATGTATGAAGCATTCACCGCTGTCATTTAAGACGAAATCAATTTAATTGTTACTTATTCTATGTTTGGATACATTATGGATTACGCGAACCACGTGGTCCAAATTCGCACTTATGACTCCCACCCCGAATATAGTTCCAAACTCGAGTAAAGCTCAAGCTTTCTAGTAAGTGCGAGAAATCCCGAGTTCAAACTAGATGTTGTGACTTAAGTACTGCGGTCACAATTGTGACTTTAGAACTGCGGTCACAACTGCGACTTTAGTACTTCGGCCACACTTGTGATTTTAGTACTGCGGTCACAATTGTGATTTTAGTACTGCGGTTACAATTGTGACTTTAGTACTGTGGTCACAACTGTGATTTTAGTACTGTGGTCACAACTGTGACTTTAGTGCTGCGGTCACAACTGTGATTTAAGTACTGCGGTCACAATTGTGATTTTAGTACTGCGGTTACAATTGTGACTTTAGTACTGCGGTCACAACTGCGATTTTAGTACGGCGGTCATAATTGTAATTATTTTAGTACAGCGGTCACAATTGTGATTTTAGTACTGCGGTTACAATTGTGACTTCAGTACTGCAGTCACAACTGTGACTTTAGTACTGCGGTCACAATTGTGACTTTAGTCAACAAGTCATGTTTGTACTATAGTGGTTGACAATACATGACTCTATTTCTAAGGTAAAATGTTTAAAATACTGTAGATTTACACAGTCAACCACGTAAAAAGTGATATAATTGACCACAGAATAATCAACTTGAGTTCACACTAAAGCAAAAGTAAAAGTTCACACTTTGCATAGTAAAACCTTTGAATCCTGCCACCATATGGTTGTCTTGATGCAAAACGTTGAGAATGTGTGAATGCGCTTACAGCTAAAGTGACAGTAACAACAGTTAACATCTTCGTACTGCTCCACAATCATATATGTTCAAGTAAAAATTTTAGAAGTTTGTTTTTGGTACGTCTTTCCAATTTATTCTCGTGTAGCCTACATAATGTTCGGGGCATGCTATCCTGTTTCGCAGAATTGGCCAAAGTCTTGAAGGGTATCGCTGTTCACAGAACATTACTGTGTATCACAAAATCGATGTGAAAGTCTATCTTATTGTCTGTTAGTAGGTCCAGACCAGGTAGCTTCTTAAAGGAAATATATTCGCCACTTAATGCAAAAAAGCCCCGTTTCGTTTACGACTCAATTTACCCATGCGGTACAAAGACCATCGACGAACATTATCGTCTACGTACGGTGTCAATCAATATTCTTGTTGGCAAACAACTTCCACAGGTCTGCATCTAAGATCATACCAGCCAAAGGTTGAAAGCAGTCAGGATAGTCGCTATGGTGCTGGTTGGTAGACGAGGTGCCGCCGAGGGGATGAATTTTGACTCTTTTACGAACTCTTGCATGACATCTATTGACCAGAATCAAACAAGGGACAACAGCGATTAGCAGTGTCCTCATATTTTGCCCAAAATCAGTGGACACACACACGTTGTGAATGTTTGGTAATGGCACGCTTTACTGGCTGCTTGCCAGTACGCTGTACAGTGACACATTACTGCTGGTGAAACAAACTACGCTTTCTGTAGAACAACTCATGTTCATCCTATGAAGAACCTCATTGGCCTATTAGCTGGGATTACAAATCAGACTTCCAATTATTGCAAAACTTTTACTAAGTGAAATTTCTTACGAGGTGTCACAACTACAATCGTACTTAATCCTTCTTTTCAAAGAGATTTAATTACAATCTACCGCCAAAATAACCCGGATGTACACTGTAGAATATCGACCTCACTCAAGTTTTTAAAGACTGCAATGTGGAGATATCAGCTTAGGTCTGATGACAATTCCAACTCATGCCATGTCGCAGGTACCCACCATACAAGCTCAGGCATACTCACAGACATTGCAGGTACCCACCATACAAACTCAGGCATACTCACAGACATTGCAGGTACCCAACATACAAGCTCAGGCATACTCACAGACATTGCAGGTACCCACCATACAAGCTCAGGCATACTCACAGACATTGCAGGTACCCACCATACAAGCTCAGNGTCAAGTTTTGTCGTAGGTACCCACAACATAATTATTGCAAAAATACGGCGATTATATCTCTGTAAAAATCAACCCCTTCGAAATTCACTCGAAGACTCTACATTTCGCTTGTCACACGGCATTCGAAATTTATATTCTACCGGTGATCTTGTGAACTTAAGAATTCACTGGACTCATTGACTAGCTTTCGTGTCACTACATGACGCTATTCGGTCAAAAAGCGAAGAGGATGGCAGGCGATTTGAATCGTTTTGTTTGAGGAACTTGAAAATAGGGTAAATAAAACCGGTAACACAGTTTTCGGTTTTCGAAACGTGTCAGGGGATTTTTTTTTTTTTTTGGTTAGCACTGACACACTAAACAAGAAATGCCCTCCCATTCTCTTGGTTTATATCCATTTCATCACGCGGTGAAAAGCCCTCCGATGGACTTTCAGTTCTGTTTATGTGCTGAGTTTTGGATACACGTACACACAAAAGTCATTGCTCCGCGATTAATAGCACACGCGTGCAGTACATTTCAGCACGTCATCGACTTATCCGGTAAATAAACTGAACGAAAAGTGGTGATTTGAAATCTTTTAAATGAACATGTCGGTGATCACTATACATGAAAATCGATGAAAATCGCACATTTCCGATTCACATGTCTGTTGTTACCGAGTGCACGTTTAGCATACGCTGGATCTGAATTTGGGATACCATCAAAGTGAAACCATGGGAGGCGCACAATTGGGCGCTGGGGGCTATAGCTTTCCCACTTTTTAGTGCTGTACCTCCCATGGTCTATGGGCCATGCACCACAGGGGGAAGGGGGGCGGACTATAGGCTCCACTTTTCAGTGCTGCACCGGCAATTGAAAAGTGACATTTAGGAATACCTATCCTGGGGTTTACTACCAGGAATGATGGATTGCAGACAAATATGTAGCACCGTGACTGCGATAACATGTATATGTAGCACCGTGACTGCGATAACATGTATATGTAGCACCATGACTGCGATAACATGTATATGTAGCACCGTGACTGCGATAACATGTATATGCAGCACCGCGACTGCGATAACATGTAGTCCGTGTTTGTAACACGGCGACACAACAACATCCTAGATGTGTTATTTAGAATTCTACTAGGTGTTCAACCAGAAGACAAGATATGTAAATCACTCGACCGATTTTTCGTGCTTTCGTGAGCAAAACTGCGCAACACCACGACATGTAGAAATTGGCTATTTGAAAACATTCTCTACTTATCTAGGACTATCCAAAAGGCCAAAGTTTTGCGTTTACGTTTTTTTTCAAACAAAGGCTCACCTGTTCCGTTGTCTGTAGTCGTCATGTAAGGTGTGCACAGACGATGATGTCCAGTGACAAGACTCTGGAGTCCTTTGGTAGACTTCTCACACTTTTTGCGGCTTCGGTTCCAGGAGCAGTAGACGTCCTTAGACCCAACACACTTAGTGCAGGATGAGTGCGCACAACAATCAGAGGCGGAGAACTTCTTGATTTGCTTCTTTGACGCAACTATTATGCTCACGCGACCGTTCTTTTTATGGAGCTTCATATTTTCTATGGGGAGTCCGTCTCTAAATGCTGGGATGTCCTCGACAATAACGGTATCTATATCACCTCCGTGACCTCTGTTGTAGGCTTTGCGAACCGTGCCGTCACCTGAACGAAAACAAAAATTGGCATGAACGCCGCTTAAGCATAATCAGGTAAAAACGTTTAAAATGAATAATTTATAAAACTTGTCTACGGTTTATTGTGTGAGGGGTGGAAGACCAGACCCTCTGCAATTGCTTCATATCAACAGCAAAATGTCAAAGCCAATCACCGAGTCTATTTTGGGCATATATTAACAAGTAACTCAAAGAGATTTTAGAGACAATTACGACGGCTTATACATTCAGTTTCACCTTTTTTCCTGAAAGTTGTCTCACTGAAACACACGTGTGGAGATTAAAACGCACACCAAAACTGCCAGTGTCTTACAAGCTGAAATGATGCAGTTAGTATTTGTCTCACTAGACGCGGTATAAAGATATACTGAAATCGCTGTACCACATAATACAAAAATGTAATTTGCAACATGTCCTTACTTGACTGTTTCTGATGCGCAAATATTGTTGCTGCATTTAAAGTTTATTTCTAATTGGAAGCCCAAATACTAAAACGATAGCAACTTAAATTATTTGTTTTTAATTTTCATTATCATTTGAACGTACTGGGTGTCTAACGCGCAATGGTTTGAGGTTAGAAAAACAACGCTTTGATCTTTGTCATGGTCAAAGGGAAGTACCTGTACATACACAAAACGTTCCGAGAGAGGCGTACATGAAATAATATCACACGAGACGTTATTCCGCGTCTTGAGCGAGACCGAAGGTCGAGGTCGATACGCGGAATAAGGTCAAAAAAAGTTTCTTACATTTTTCGGCAGATTTTTCAAAAACTTCACCCAGACTGTTCACATGGCGGATCACATCCTATATGTATGTACTTGCGCGTTATTTTGCAAGTTTTCTCTTGAAAAAGAAACAGTTTTAAAAGTAAAGATTTGTTTCTTGAAAAGAGGTAGCAAAGATGAAAACAACGACAATTGAGCAGTGAACTGAACTTGTAAAATCTCCTGGAAATAGTTAAAAAACAACAAGTTTTGATATTTTAATTTCCTAGGAATCGGCGCCTGAGTTGCAGTTGATATAATATTCAGCAATTGAAAACTGAGAGAAAGTGTCTTATAATTAACAGTTTTGTTCCAGATTTTACGTTTAGGTCCTTGTTGCATGTGGAGTGTTAGTCACACTGTTGCAACTGTATTACTTTAAACTATATTCGGAAAGTTTGATGATCGAACCGGCTGAAGACGTAGAGTCAACATTGACCTAACTTTTGAACTTTCCATGTCAGAGGTCGCTGTAGAATTAGTGCGTGAAGTGAATACGGAAAATTTTATTATATTATATATTTCCCTCAACAGACTCAACACGCGTGGGATAAAAATCTAACAATCACTCTTGCTTAATAGTATTGTAGTATAAGTCTCATTTCGGGTAGAAGAAATGTAGGAAAAAAGATTTTACGAAATTTGGAGGAATTTTTCCAAAAAACACTTACTCATCCCAATGAAAAGAACGTCGTAAAACTTTCCGTCGGCTGCTTCGACTCGGAAGTCGATGACAATATGAGTGAAAGTCCTGTTTAGGCTTGTGCCCACGAAGATAGATCCGCAAGCGTAAGGCGGCACTGGCTCGTCCATTATGGGATGTTCTTTGTTGAACTGTTGTGCGTGAAGCGACAACAGTTTTGTTTTATCTACACACTGGCAAGAAGAATGCATCCATTTAATCGGCGTTAGACATAGACTGTTCTGTGTTATCGATCCACAAGTTGGACGAATTGCGACTTTACAACAACCGGTCTATGCTGTCAAAAAAGTAAGCGTTCACTTAGCGTAAGACTTAGCGTGAGGCGGTGGCTTGAATGAAGTTTCTCGGGAATTTACTGCAAAAATGAATTACCTGATTCGTATGCAGCTGTTCAACATTAAACTCAAGAAAACATTTAACATAACTCGGTCACTCTTATGTCGATATAGCGTTTGTCAGGTTACCGGTGTGGAAGGATATCGTTGATGTAACCAAAATCTCACATCCTTCAAAAGCGACTGATCAGCAGGATTTAACTTACACTGCAGTCATATATAACCTACTCGCAAAACAGACACATGGGAAGCCTGGGTTACATATGATTCTGAATTCTTATGCGGTTCTAAAAATCTTTCGACTAATCGTGGATAATAGTTGTGTGCTTTTGAATCTATTCATTTATCTCAGATTAAATGTGTTTCACAAGTTATTACCTAACGACGGGAAATAAATTTTATATGAACACATCGTATTAATTTCGACTGTTCCACCCAATCAACGGACGACAAAAATAGTGTGTTCGTGAACTGGGAGTAGCGGAGTGAAACACGATCATAGGCACACACTCAACCTTTTGTTGCATTTGACTCATCAGTGCAATTTGAGAGCACAATATTGGACTACGTTTCCCAAGTGGTTCACCATTAGAACGGTGTTATTGTCATTGTTTCTGACTGATCCGCGTTTTTTTCCGAACCGTGCAGAAACATGAGGAAAGCAGACTATATCGAAGCATACATGTACGGCCATACAATAGCCAACAATGTTCTTACACACCGGAAAAGGGAGCATTCGGTTCTCACCTTCGTAGGATGACGAGCATGTGTCATTTTGTTGTAAGAAACGGGCAACCACACGCCGTGGGGAATTTTTTGTTCTTTAAATCGACCATCAAACGCATCAAGGACATCTTGCCACTTGTACGCGCAGACAGCAGACATTTGGATGGCATTGCTACAAAAAGAACAACATTCTCAAATTTCTTTCCAAAGAAATATGAATTTGTTGGTCTGGGTTTGCTTTAGTCCTTAGATGTATCTTTCAGACACCCTTGCCTACCCCATCAGCATCAGAATTTCGAGTTTTTCGACAACATTGCAATACGCGTGGGATTTCGGACTCGGGTGTAATTTTATGAGCATACACATAAAATGCAAGACAATTCGTATATTACACTGCCGACGCCGAGCTATACCTCTCGAATGCAGTACCTGTTTAGAGTTCATTACCTTTTTGCGGTGAGAAAAATCTAGCCAAAATCACGTGCTATCATTGGAGATGCATGACAATATCTCTTATAATCTCGCGAGATCTATATTTTCTAGCGTTGTCCCTGCGTTAGTGAATTCAACCTCCAGGTACTACACCTTCAGGTTTCCTTGGCTCGCAAAATTGGGCTTCGGGACATGGCTTATGAATTCGGAAAATTGAGTATCATTTCTCGGGAATAGCATACCTAGAAAATCTCATTGATGTGTAAGACAGGCTAAGCTTGTTAAATAGGAGGCGAGTTTCTCCGGTCTCCTTCGGTATTGAATTACAAGTTTAAAAACTTCGCCGAACAAGATCTGTCTTGTCAGGAATGACTATCCAAGATTGAAGACTTAAAGTGTCACGCTATTAAAAAAATCGAAGGTCGTATCGTTATTGCAGTTGAGCACTTGTGACTACCACGGAACACAATTATAATTTACATGTACCTTAAAACCGATCAAAATGAATAGTTACAAGATCCTCTTCTCGAGTTTTGAAGATTGTAGTGACGGAACTCACAACAAGGTGATACGATTATAAATAGGCAGTTCCCTGGCAACACATTTACCACGATTGTTCTAAAATAATGCCAAGCGATTGAAACAATGATTTACCGCGGCGTTGTGAAAGCAGCGTAAAACATTCTCTCAGCTGTTGACGATGACGCGCCGTAGACGTTGCCCAAGCCTATTGCACTCATGGACCCTGAAACGTACGCTGACACAAACACTGGACACGGATCAGATTGCAGGTACTGTAGTATTTCAACAAAACAAATCATTGGTTAATATGATGCATGAACAGTGAGAAGATCCCTATCCACATTCAACAATCTTCTAAAGCTGCTTTTCAAACCATGTACAATGTGCTGGCCACTATAGGAAGTGATTTCAAACAGTGGCCAGCACATTGAGCATGTTTTGAAGGAAGTTCCTTCTAGCAGGGACATCGTTAAGCAGGGTCCGTATCTGACCTCCTGCCAGCACCCTGTACATGGTTTGAACGGCGTTCCATATAGAATGGACATCGATAATGGAGGTGCTAAGGTGTAACTTCCTCTAAACACATGATACATGGTTTGACGGGATGTTTTTCTAGCAGGGGCATAACTTACGGAGGTGGTGGGAGTGACTCTCTCCCAATACCGAGTGCATGGTTTGAAGAGAGTTTATTCTAGCAGGGACATACATGTACCTGATGAAGGAGCTGTGTGTGACCTCCTCTCATTCGGAATCGTTTGAAGGGAGTTCTTTCCAGCAGGACATAACTTATGGAGGTGCTGGGTGTGACCTCCTCTACGCACACTCTGAATTGTTTGAAGGGAGTTCTTTCTAGCAGGGACATAACTTATGGAGGTGCTGGGTGTGACCTCCACTCCGCACATTCTTAATCGTTTGAAGGGAGTTCTTTCTAGCAGGGACATAACTTAGGGAGGTGCTGGGTGTGACCTCCTCCCAGCACATTGCACATGATTTGAAGGAATTTCCTTCTTGTAGGGACTTAAATTATAGATGTGCAAGTTGTTACCTCCTCTCAGCACATGGTATAAGGTTTGAAGGGAGTTCTTTCTAGCAGGGGTCACAACGTATGCACGTGCCAGTTAGTTGGAAAATCAGGGGAATTGTCAGAGAATAGGAATGTTCATATTTAAGAGTTACAAAAATGGTTNGAAGTGATTTCAAACAGTGGCCAGCACATTGAGCATGTTTTGAAGGAAGTTCCTTCTAGCAGGGACATCGTTAAGCAGGGTCCGTATCTGACCTCCTGCCAGCACCCTGTACATGGTTTGAACGGGGTTCCATATAGAATGGACATCGATAATGGAGGTGCTAAGGTGTAACTTCCTCTACTCACATGATACATGGTTTGAAGGGAGTTCTTTCTAGCAGGGACATAACTTATGGAGGTGCTGGGTGTGACCTCCACTCCGCACATTCTTAATCGTTTGAAGGGAGTTCTTTCTAGCAGGGACATAACTTAGGGAGGTGCTGGGTGTGACCTCCTCCCAGCACATTGCACATGATTTGAAGGAATTTCCTTCTTGTAGGGACTTAAATTATAGATGTGCAAGTTGTTACCTCCTCTCAGCACATGGTATAAGGTTTGAAGGGAGTTCTTTCTAGCAGGGGTCACAACGTATGCACGTGCCAGTTAGTTGGAAAATCAGGGGAATTGTCAGAGAATAGGAATGTTCATATTTAAGAGTTACAAAAATGGTTTCGTGTGAACAGCTGTCCGTTATGAATCCATCTCATCTTATTCCTAACGGCGACTTTCCTCGGCGTTTTAAAGTTTGTAACATTAAGTCTTCCTATCAGTGGTGATCAATTAAAATGGAGGTTCAGTTTCTATTTAGAAGATAACCGAACATCAAGTTCAAGGCCATTACTGAGACTGTCTTACTAATTAAATAAACTCGTCTCAGTTGTTGCAAACCAAATGCTCACGACTATTGTTTTTGACAAAATAGGAGATAATGCAAAGTTTAACTAATCAAAGAAAAATTAAATACACAGAGGCACATATAATTGCATTCACTCTTGTACACAGATGTATATTCTCTAAGTGGATAAATTAAAAAACCTTGACAACGTAGATGACACGGTATGCGAAGTAATATGAAGACTTAGCAACACGCTTGAACAAATCCACAATCCTCACAATTCTACTCACGGACTTCATCAAAATAAAATGGAAAATCCCCCTGCACGTAACACGTCAGTCTGGCCTTGAAGAACGACATGAAGGTTTTCTCGTTGTAGAACGTTCCTCCTGTATCCGTCTTACACAAGCGACTTATTCTAGAGTAAATACGCTGAAAATAATAAATATTTCTCCAAGCTTTTAAAACAAACAATTCGCAAGTTGAGTGTTAACTGCGTCATTAAGAGCACGAAAGTAAACAACATATGGCACTCTACAGTCCTCTTCGGAAAAATCATTGAATGTCATTTTTGTTCGTGTTTTCAATGTTTCTCCGATGGCTTGGTTGAAAGGATAATTCGCCTGTAGCTTATTGAGACTTTGACTAAAATGTCAAAGCAAAATGCAGCCAAACTGGCATAATGTTTGAGTACATTTGGCAGACTTAGGGCAGAGATTGTAGAATTTACTTTGAAATATTACTGTATGCTTCAGTCACGCCACTACCTAGCACTACGCATCTATGTGTCTCACTTGTCTCTTACCTTGCCACAGTTGAGGTAGAGTCTCCACGTGGCTCATTTGTCTCTTACCTTGCCACAGTTGCGGTACTCTACAGCAAGCTCCCTGAACACAAAGTAAACTTTATCGCCGTCCTCAAAAGAAGTAATGAAATCGGGCTCTAGAAATTCCAAACATATAACCACTATACCAGTCAGTATCTCCATTTGATGGCATGTATAAGTATGTCACTATTTCTGTTATCTAGTCGTAAAACCAGCTTCTTTGCAGCCAACCGATTTTTAACGTGATTTCAAGCTATCACGAACTGCCATTGGTTTCCAAGACAATTACTAGATTTTGATCACATTCGGGGACAAAATGAGGCTAATTATGTACCCACTGGTGATATAAAATTCATTTTGTCTGAACCGAGGGAATGGTAACTTCACAAATTATAATTGCCAGACAAACGACAGCAGTGTAATATTAACTAGTAACTAGATGCACTTCTAAAATGTCAACAGACACGTCCACGTCAAATCACAACACTTACATGTACAGCCGATTTTATAGAGGTGATTTAAGAGAAACCTGAGCCCGGTCTCAAATATCCGTACTCAGAATCGAATCATACTCAAACTCACACTTCATACTCAATTGAAGAACAGACCCAGCTTTGGTGTATTCAGTGGCATGCTCAAAAAATCTGTACTCGTAATTTCGTGCACGTTTTCACTTTTCGAGTATACCCGAAGCGAATAGTATTTCATCTACACTTCGAGTATGATTTTGAGTAAAAATTCCGAATCTATGCTCCAAATTTCAAGTTTGGTTTGGCAGTGTGCTTGAAATCGTACTCGAATATAAATACAGCTGATGTGGGACACAGAAAAAATAATTACACAAGCAAAAGAAGAAAATATGGAAAAACCACTGAGAGACACAGCAAATGTTTGGCATATTTAAGTCCTCATACCATACATGTATCGATATGTAATTCTCAGCATGCGTGGAAACATCCCAAATAATTATTATAAGGGAACTGTATTTTATTCTGAAAAAAAATCATAGTTTTCTAAGAGTTGTTGGTTATTTTCACAAATAATTGAACAGTTAAAAGAAAACTATATTCTCTAACGAAGCAAATAAAAATCATCGCCTTTGACCAATGCTTCTCGTGACGAATTTGCTGGGGGTAAATCAAGTGTCCTATTTTAACGTGTAGTCAGTGGTGTTCTGCAATTGTTGGAATACGAAATTTTGGTCACCAGGGATACAGGTTTGAGCCAAGTCAACACGAACTGATACCCAGTCGTCGTCATAGTCAATTTCCGATAATTTGTTGTGACTCATACGCAACCTTGTACCGGCAGCAAAGAACAATTGAAAAAAGAATCGGGGTAAAAAACTGGCCAAGGTCAGGTGACGCAATCGCCAAAAACCGACTCAAGAGAACGCATCACAATTTTAGCTGCAGCCGATTAACGACAGAACGCTATCTTTCTCAACACCGGTAATTACAAATAAGTTAGTTTACTCAAGAAGGAGTGTAGTGTTAATGACACTAATTTAAAGTCAGATTTTATTCGTGCATTTTTACCCACATCGGCGTAAACCTGTGCATTTAGTATATAGAGTACAGCTTTGATTCAAGTTTAGGGCAACTGACGGTATGCGATGACCATACCCTTAGAACATGCCTTTTTTGAAGAGTTCGAACAACCAGGAGCCATACAAAAAAGGATGGCGAACATTTCACAACACTGTAACAAGCAGTAAAAAATAAAATGGCTGATACACTAATAAAATACGGTGCGAACTCTTCACAATATTCCACAGCAATGTAAGATGAGCAGTCGTGCCCCACCAGCCACATCACTGACATATCAGCCAATCAGTGATAGCTGTTAGGATTTCAGACTTTTGAAAATAAACATGAATGAGCTTTTGTTTAGCGTGCAATTCGGCAAATGTGAGATTTATTTGTACGTAAGAGCCGGTTAACTGCTGCATTATTTTTAGTACAGTCCCCTTTTAAGTATGATCAGTACACCACCTGTGGACATATTACGTGACCTTCTGAATATACTGTGAGTCACAAAAGATTCCTACCCCAACCGTGACTCGGTAGACTTAAGCGTCTACACGGTTAGTACAAGTTCCTGGGTTCGAATCCAGGTTGGGGTAGAATAGAAATCTTTTCAAACTTGTATATATAGATGTCCCGCGGTGTGGCCAAAGGTGGTGTAGTTAACAGACTAAAAATGCGCTATATGGTTACATGTATGCATAAAATCTGCAAAACTTACTGTTTAAAGCATGCCAGTTGTAATGTTCTGTCCTGAGGTCAGCACTTTGCTTATAAATGAGGGAGTCAATGGAAGTTAAGCTAATTCCGGAGTAAACACTATTTCCGGCGTACACTGCGGTGCTATTCTGATCCGGTGTCATGGGACACAGCCCGAGACCCTGTGTTGCAACTCCCACTTGTGAAAAACTTCTCTGAATCAAGAAAATATATATGAGTAACCACGGTAACACAACAACCACGTGAACACTATCGGCAAGTCGAGATACGCGTCAAAAAATCGTCAGATTTATTTGAGTTGTCAAACGATAAACTCGAAAATACTACGCGGAAATTCTTGTACCATTCAAATATTTCAACGGCATGACGCAACAATGTCAATTTACCCTTAGTACAGGGCAGATGAGCTTATGGTTTTGGCTCTTTGGCTAAGAGCTGAGAATATTGTCACATCGTCAGTTAAACATGGCGACATGCAGTTTCAACACCACCGAATACGATGATTTTTACTTACGCTTGCATTTAAGGAGCAAGTAACGATGAGGGAGGTGTGGAATACTTGCCAGTTCAAGGGTGCGACACTCCGGCTCCATCGCATTCGTACCACATGCAATCAATCTGTTCTCGTTGTTTTTCAGCAACACGCGAATGTGGTTTTGGCAAGAACTCGTTGAACCACCCTTCAGTTTGCATACTTCGGTTTTATAGTAATCTGGTGTCCACGTAAAATTCTTAAAGGAGCAAACAGAAATCATTGAAATGAATAATTTAGTGCCCAATTCAGCATACGAGTAGAATTGAATAGCGGATTGCTCTTAATAGGGCCATGTTGAATCACAGGACTGCCAAACACTTCGGATACTCTAAGTTAGTTTTCTTATTCATATGATGTGCAGGTTACTTTTTAGACATTTCCAATAAACTAATTAAAATATACACTTAAACATAGATTTTAAAGATTTTGAAATAATATATTTCAATGTAATTAAACTTTGTATTCCACGGCAACCCTCGCTGCATAAAAAACATTAGAAAATTCCTTGCAAACTTTACTAATTACCCAAACATTGTTTTACACTTTGAATAACTTCTCAATGACGAGTACATGTAAAAAAACAACAGGAGAACACAGTTTTACTTCTGAAATCACCGTTTAGCAAACCTTACAATTTTGTAGAGGTTTCTGAATGGATATTTTTGGAGAATATCAACTAATGGGACTTAATAATCTACAGTTGGTACTTTATACATAACACAAACAGGAACAGAGAACCACCGTGTCTTCAATAAGCATATGTTCACAGGATGTCCACACAAATGTGTGTGTTATCATCACGCATATATTCACAGGATGTCCACACAAATTTGCGTGTTATCCATATATTCACAGGATGTCCACTCAAATATGCGTGTTATCATCACGACTAAAATCACAGGATGTGCACACACACAGATGGGCATGTCATCAGAATTCACATGTTCATATTATTTCTACATTAATGAAGTGTAAAAGAACGCAAGGCGCTGCAAGTCGACTTACCGCTTTTTTTCTCAAATTTTCTACATGCAATTGGTAAATGGCATTCCTAGAATCAAGGAAGTAAAATTTCTTTTACAAATCGAGAGGAAAAAATAGAAGTCGTACACAATGTTCTAAAAGTCATGTGCTGGAATAATTAGCAGATCCTTCGTCACAGGGGTCTTTTTAACGCGCGTTGGCACAACTATTAGCAACAGTCAAGTTTTGCAAATGCTTACCTTGCTCCCACCACAACAGTATCTCCATCTATGAGCAAATCTCGGAAGTAGCTAAGATTTGTAGTATCTGGTTCAAACGTGAACGCCCTCTTAAAGGTTGAGCCTGCAAAAGATTTTGAAATTCAATTTTTAAAATAAACACCAGCTACATTCAAAATAGAAACTACATTGTTAAATCCTACATGTATGTGAAGTTGCCAATCTTAAAAGTTTCCAAATACGATGGCCGAGGTCATTTAAAAATTTCGCTTTTGAAAGGAGAAACTTATTTATGCCACTAACTCACAAGGTTCATATATGTCCAATCTATTCAGCTCCATTCCATAACGGACGTTAAGTTCACCTTACAATATGCGGCAGGCAAACTTGGAGATAATACTCCAGATTAAGATATTTCTTTGCGACATCTGGTGTTGACGGTATCTTGCGTAGTTGACTTCGCAAAACCAAGAAAATTAATCGCTTAGATTTATAGCTTCGCATTAATAAAACGTCAGTCGATGACGCGAAGCGTTTTTGGATACCTAAACAAAACGTACCGAGAGTCTCGGTCGATACGCCACATTTACGCCGATCGAGGTAAGTTTTGAAATTATCCCAAACACTTCAAACTGCCAAGTGTCTTTCATTTTTTCGGGAGATATTTAAATACAAAACCCAGGCTGTTCACGACGCGATCACATCCTATATGTATGGTCTTGTGCGTTACTGGTGGCAAGTAGTAAAACAAACAGTTTCAAGTATAACGATATATTACTTGAAAAGAGATAACAAAGATGAAAACAACAATAATTGCGCATTGATCTTGTTACAGTACATCTCCTTAAAAAGTTCAAATACAACAATAGTTGATATTGTGAGTACCGAGGAAAGGCGGCTGAGTTGCCGATGATATAATATTTAGCAATCGTAAAGTGGAAAAAATGTCATGTAATTAACATTTTTCCAGATGTTTCGTTTGGGAACTGATTGCATGTCGGGAGTTGTTAATACTGCTACAATTGTATTACTTTAAACTATTTTGGGAAAGTTTGTTAAGCGAAGCGGTTAACCCCGCAAAGTCGATATTGACTTACCTTTTGAACTTTCTACGTCAGAGGGCACTGAAGTAGTGCGGGAGGGGAGTACGGAAAGCAATATCACATGGCCGTAAAGCTATCGACTGATTCAACGCGTATGTGTTATATTTCTCTTTCGACCAGCAGATTTGTTTGACTTCACAGTTGCTGAATTTCGAGAAATTCGAAGGTAAACTGAAGCAAAGTCAGACGAAGTTTTCAAGTCTGCCTTTGGAAAGAGATTGCTTGTTTGATTAATTGCAGGCCACAATTTAAACCCTTTCTGCGTGATAAAAAATATCACCACCACTTGTTGGTTTTTTACCTAACTTGTTGTTGTCGTTTGGATACACTATCTTCTGTTATCAAGGACTGACGGGGTTAGCGAAGACCGGCCCCGGCGACCCGACGCCGTAAGCGGTCGTCGTGGAACTTCGGTGCGGTCTCGGTGCTGCTCGCACCGATTTTTTTTTTTTTTGATTTCGAACATCATTTCTTAGAACTAAACAAATATAGCACAAAAATATTCGTGACGCGCAAAATTGTCAGTGATATTACTATGTTCGTCTCGTTTTGCCGTTTTTACAGTACAAGGCACTATGCTAGCGTACTTACAAGATTAATACCAGCGTCACTTGCAGCAACTTTGATACCAGACGCCATTCTATCTCTTGAGTTCGTATCTCACAACATCCGTATGAGCAAAAGTGTTTTAGAAAACACTCTTGCGCTTAAATTTGGATTTTTGAAAGCCTGTGGCATCCAATCGAATTATCCCTTGTTTCAAAATTCCTCAACCACCACACTCCTCAACAAATACATGTAAAACACAATGCCACGCACTCGGTCGCCTCGATATCCGTTCGGACTTAAGTTAAAATGCATTTGAAAAGCTGGGAGTGAATTACTGTCGTCACATGGGTTTTTAAACAAATTTGCAATAAATGACGTGACACAATATTTTACTACAAAACTGACTACGATTTTGACACTCTCTTACATTCACCACTTGTTTTAAGGAACAACGCAGTACGTGCACTTGTACACCAATCGCTTTGTGTTCTCACCTTCCCAACAGAGTGTCGCGATATCTCTCTGTCCGCTGCTGGTTACAAAACTCTAGTTGATATAGGCACATCGATATTAAATTTTTATAAAAACGTTATCGAGTGGTACGTGTGTGGACATTTTAAAGAATTCGGAGTGTCACATTTCAGGCATGGTGGATTCTATTCAAATGAAAATTTAAGGTACAGTGCTTGCTGCATTATTCGTCAAAACGTACTTGGAAGCTGTTTTAAGTGTCCTCTTTTACATGAGAAGAAATGAAAAATGTACTAGGCTAATTATGATTTCCATGTAAAAACGTTTTATAAAGAGTTCGTTCTGAACATGTATATCAAATGAAAGCTGATCATGTTCTTGATAATATTGGTTTGTTATCGATGAATCAAATTGTTTAGCTAACATTTACTTTAAAAATCTCCCGTTGCCCAACTACTAGCAGCTTTGCTAAAAGTAAAAAATCTAATTTACAGGCTTTCTACTTCCAAAAACTACATTTTTAATAAAACCTATAATTTTAAGATCAATCGCTAAATGCACAGCTACTTTTGACTCTAAAGTTGCGTTCAATAGATCTAGAGTAATATATATTTTATCCTTATAAAATGCGACTATCACCGACGAAATATAATGAGTTGCATATTTGTTCAAAGTATCTTGGATGGCATTATGTTTCCACAAACCACTAAATATGTCATAGGCTCACGAAGAATGACTATGTGTGCTTCGTTCAATACGATTTTTTCAGATAATTAATAGGTTGATCATAGATTAAACTTGCCTGCCATCTGTTGGTAAAGAATTGCCTCGATCAGAATCCGCCAGACGACGCGCTGGAGAGTTAGTTTCATCATAAATAAAACTTTGATGACGCCAATACCTAGTTACAAGGTCACGCGACGTGTATAGCTCAGCTAACGGTGTTGTTTTATGATGAAGACGTCATGCGGGTCAGTGAGTTAAGTTTGGGCCTGCAAAATGAAAGCATTAGAATTGACTTACCAGAAAAAATAACGATTAAAGAATTTACACAGGTTTTCCCCCTTTCAGTAACTTACATACTAAATCAAACGCATTGGAGTGTAACCTAAATTACTAGGGCAATGTACCAAGTTTTGTCCTGTAAACAAATATTCACAAAATCTTTCTCATCCAGCTCCTCATCATAAACTAAAGATATGTAACTATGTAACGCTCGTCAACTCTATAAACTTCCGAAAGAATTTGAAAACTTCTCACAGAGCTACTGGACTTAAAGAAAGTATGTCATAGTTTGTAAATACCTGCGATCGAAAACTACGGTATGTCATAGTGTGTAAAGACCTGTCATCAAAGACTTCAGTATGTCAGTGTGTAATGACCTGTCATCAATGACTACAGTACATGTATGTCAGTGTGTAATGACCTGTCATCAATGACTTCAGTACATGTATGTCAGTGTGTAATGACCTGTCATCAATGACATCAGTATGTCATAGTTTGTCAAGACCTGCGATCGAAAACTACGGTATGCCATAGTGTGTAAAGACCTGTCATCAATGACTTCAGTATGTCAGTGTGTAAAGACTTGCCATCAAGGATTACAGGATATAAAGTATGCCACTGTGTGCATTAAAATTCATTGGTGAATTAACCCCATTTTAATAGCGGGAATTAAACCATCGAGCAGTCTAGCATCCAGGGAACTGAAATGCAAAATTATTTTGCTAGTGAGTGTACCCAACAGACTAACACTGGCTACATGTGGCCTATTTATATGTACAATGAATCCTACATAACAGACTGGCAGTGATCACCTGTGGCTTATGTGCAATAAATCCCCCCATAACAGACTGAAAGTGGCTATCAGTGGTCTATGTACAATAAATCCCCCATAACAGACTGGCACTTTCTACCTGCACATGTACAATACATCCCCATAAGAAGATTGACAGTAGCTAACTGTGCCCTACATACAATTATCCTCGCTCGTGACTCGATGACTAGAGCAGCCTGGCGGCATCCCTTTGATCGTGAGCCGAGCGCGACTCAGCCAAGGTGGATAAATACGGTCTAGTTCAATTTTCCATACCCCGCCGTTTACCTTAACCACCGGGGTTAGAACCAATTTTATTTAGTGGGAATGTTCATAGCATGTCGCTCATGCGGATATGATCAGCTGATTACAATCTAGCTAGCAGACTGTACTTTTTATGGTGAGAGTTTTACGTAGTTTTTACTGTAATATTTGAAAAGAGGAGCGAAAACAAATATGAGTACAACTTTGAATTTTTCAAATCGGCCCAGGATAAGAGATTTTGCAACACAGCAACACTCACGATTACTTTCATTCGGCGCGCACTAATACAAAAATATAGGACCCAAGTTATTTAGATTTTGGAACACATGCATTGCAATATTCAAAATACTTTTATTATGAATCTTACAAGCTGTAAAACGACGTTGTTAATTTCATTGTGTTCATTCATTGTCATCCGTCAAATCGGCAATTTCCGAGATGTGATCTGCGGCGTGCGCGTATGTGTACAAAACACGTGATTGTTATGTTCCTGAAGTACGAAAATTAAGAAGGCTTTAACATGCCGTTATTATTGACAGGGACACGATAAAACGAATTTGGATTTTGACTATAGTCTTGATACAGCGATCTGACTGACCACTGCGTCAGTGTCTCCGTTAGACCCAGAAATTTCACACAGCCCGGGTAGTTCATTTCGTCCCCAACATGTAGATCGAGCCTTGGACTATTAATACTCCACGGCAGAGCTAACGACAGTCGGCCTGTGCACACAAAATCTGTGAGTTAACCAGCACTCACCTTGCACGTTACAGCCGTTTAAGTGAAAAACAATCTAGTAAACGCCATTTTCTTGCATAATCCTCCGCCTTTTGTAACAAAAAAGTCTATCGTCGATGACCCGCACACGCACGCTCACTCACTCTCATACACAGACGACCTTCAAAACAAACGTCACGTGACAACAACATGTGTGTTCATCCAGAGATTTTTCTCTTGTTGTGGAGTACGATGTAGCGCACATTTGGACTTAATCGCAATTAATCTGGACTCCACATGAACTTTAAAAATTGTAAAACATCAGGAAGATTTCAGGTAATTTGTTGAGTCGAAACTATATTTTTATTCAAGAGTACAAGTTTTCCTATTGACGATGGCGATTCAGCGGCGACGCATCAGTCGGCAAGTTTTCGCCCTGTGATGAGCACAATTTTTTGAAAAATTATCGTAATTTAACAACGGAAGTTCATAGCAATGCACCACAATTTTGTAGAAAGACTGTCATAGGCTAAAAATTCGTCACAAAGCGTAAATTTTATGAATCCTAGCTTCCGATTTTACCCGTTTGGGAAACCGGCTTTCAACTGCCGTAGGCTACAATAAGAATCCCCTCCCCGTGAAATGATTTTTTCTAAGCGTTTATTAGAGCCAATACAGTATACAGCTTTCCACCAAGGCTAGGTGATACTACGACATTATTCTTTGTTGCATTAGTAACTGGTCTTGGCTAATATTATCATTTTATGGCCTGGTCATCCATTCAGCCAAAAGTAGTTCCAGAGGTGGCTTATCAGCCAATTATTCACGCATGCTGACTCACAATAGAAGCCTGATAAGAGTGAAGGTGGATAAATGCGGTGTTCCTACAGTTTCTTGTTTTAGTGGATGTGTTCACGACATGAACTAAAATTTTATTTATGCCGATTGTGACTCAAGTCACCAGACCCCACCCCTCCCCCCCTCCTTCTACTTCAGTGGCGATACAGTGGAAGAAATATGAATTCAGAACTTGGCAATTCAATTTGATACATATATTAATGTGTCTAGTAGTTATAAGTAGCATTTAATATCTCAGAATTCAAGTCATTAGGCGTAGTCACAGGGTCGTGGCCCGTTGAAGAAAGATCCACCGCTGCGTCCTAATGGTGCTCTGCCAATGCTTCGTATGGATGGGATAAGGACCCCCATCACATTAAGGCCTAGATTTTTATACACAGCTGTTCGAAGACAAGGCGACAGAGATGGGTGTCGGGTAGGATTCATTGTTTCATGCTGGTTCCTAGGAATCGGTAATGACTGCTTTCTGTCGGTGGCAACATTGTTCCCGACCATTTTAAAGTAGATGTTGCGGACTACACTAAATCCGTCATTAGAAGTTGAAGGTTGCTAGCGTTGAATAGCAAAAATCTGTTAACTAATGTGCAACAAATGAAAGTGAAAAACAGCAATTTAAACTTTGTTTTACGTTATTACCGGCATAAAAAATCCTACCCTGCTTTTTTGACCATTTTTCTTGCAAAGTCGTGACGTATGTTTGACGCAACAATTCATAAAAAAAACATTTCCTTGATTGCTCAGGCATTATCAAAGAAAAAACTCTGAGAATATATGTAAAAAGGGAAAATGGAGATATTGCCCGCACTCGAAAGCATGACTCCTAGATCAGAGTGTCCGTGCTCTTCCACTGCACCACAACGCTTCCAATTAAAATTCTATGCTGTGAGAGAAACTTTTTTGTGGTATTTAGCGCTCTCGCATGAACCTGATTATTATTCCACAAAATATACATAATATTTTTCAAGTCACAGTATTCCACAAAACTTGCGCAGTGCGTAAATTCCGCAAAGTCTGCGTAATATTCCGTAAAATCTGCGGAATATTCCGCAAATGTGCGAAATATTCCGTACTCAGTGCGGATTATTCAGCACTCAGTGAGGAATATTCCGCGGTCAGTGCGGAATATTCCGCGGTCAGTGCGGAATATTCCGCAAGGCAAAAATTGGACTTCTAATTAAGAAAATGCTAATTGAGGAAATAAAAATGTAACATTGTAAACATGTTTAGGGTAAGGTATAGATTTGTTACATACCATTTTTATGGCCCTAAGTGGATATTAAAAAGTGTGGAACCGTTCCGCACACTTTAAGACTAAGATAGTCTCATTTGAGAAAATATCGCCTTACTCGTAGTTTTCTCCCCAGCTAGAATTTTAATTGCTTCTGTGGTTTAAAAATGTCATTTTCTTACTGACTTTGCATTAGTCTTTATCACGACCAATGTCAAATTTTGTCACCAGTTTTCCAAGTCTGATTTCTTGCCGTTCAAAAAATGCAATTTTACTGAGATGAAAAAATTTCAAAATATGCCTGTATAGCTAAATAGGTCATATCTAGGTAACCAAAGGTCACTGAGTGCAAATATTGCAGCAGTGTACTGTAGGCCAGCATCCAAACACATGCACAAAATATTAGTTATGTAAGATTTTTTAGTATATAGTGCTTTTCATATGGTAGCATTCTTGAGTTGCTCAAAAGAGCAAATACATTTTTCGTGTTGGTATTAACCACAGACAGACTTGTGTATTTCTGAGTGATTCAATAAAGTTACGATTAAAATTTACATCTTACCGGCAGCTCCTGTTTCTTCATAGTCAGTCTCTTCTTTTCTTTAAAAAACTGAAATACTCTTTTTTGCAGAGTGGAGTAGACGGCGGAAACGGAATGGTGTTGTTAAGCACCAGTGGCGGTCGCCTGGGATATCACGCATATACAGACCGGGTGCGGCATTACTTAGCTATAGTTGCCGTTACGATTGCACCGGTCGTCTGAATCGGGCATTTTGAAATCGGGTCACCCCCACACGTACACAAAAACTAAAATTTCACACATTGTAAAATCTAGTTTCAGCCACATAATATTAATTTCTGGGGTTAATAAACCCAATATTTCCTCAGACGCGCTTCCGCTGTTTTATTTGTTGGAGCTGCCAACAGGGGCTGGGCCCATCCTCCCTAATCACCCTATGCATCTAGGCTTTGGAAGATTTCTTTAGTGGGTGTAGACTTTTCATATTGGTTCACTCCAGAGTACCAATGAGAGCACAAAACTGTCTTCCGCTTGATCCTGAGTTGTTGGACAGAAATCTAAGTACTGTACAGTGGTATATTAATTTCAACGTATGTAGATAAATAATTTACACTGTCAGCCACTGTTTCATTAGTTTACATTGTAGGATCACTAATCTATTTTACGGCTTGACACCGGCTGGGATTGAAAACACCCTTTATTAGCCACAGCCACTGGCTTTGTCACAGATTTTTCTTCGCTATGCAAAATTCATAGAACATTATGCCACTGTCCATCCACTGATATTTCAAATGACTTGTCTTTTACTGTACATCCTACCGCAAAACAAATTAAATTTCCCGCCATTATGGCAGCGTAGAGCTGTTAAAACACTATTTACACCAGTAGGTTGAACCTTCCCTTCCCCATTACATGATATATGTAGGTGGGCACGAGTGCCTGTCCACCCAACACCCGCTTGCTTTTGGGCACGATGGTGGATTGCAGTATGACCGGGCTATTTAGAAATTCATTTATCTGTCAAATAGGCTTATCGAAATCAATTTGTTCTACGCCATTTCTGTTAATCCCCTCTTAGGGATTGTTTGCATAATTCATCCCTGTCTACATGTAATGGTACTTATCTATTTCTAGGTATCTCATGTCCAATTTACAGTTGTAGGTCTCTCTAGTCTAAGTACAGTGTTAGTGGGCTGCGCTGTAGCGATACATGTACCTCTCTGCGTAGTGCTCTTACAATAATTTCAATTACTGTAAAGTTAAATTTTCGCATCCATCATACAGGATGTTGGTGTTTTACCCCTGTACTCATTAGTCTGGTCACTCCTTTGCATCTGTCCCATTAGTCTGACCGTTCCTTTACACCTGTACCCATTAGTCTGACGACTCATTAACACATGTAGCCATTAGTCTGACCGTTCCTTTACACCTGTACCCATTAGTCTGACCACTTCTTTACACCTGTACCCATTAGTCTGGTCAATTCTTTACACCTGTACCCATTAGTCTGACCGTTCCTTTTCACCTGTACCCATTAGTCTGCTCACTTCTTTACACCTGTACCCATTAGTCTGACCTCTCCTTTACACCTGTACCCATTAGTCTGACCACTCCTTTACACCATCCTGTACCCATTAGTCTGGTCACACTTATGCCGTTAATCCTTTGTTACTCAAGCCCATTCCATGTACGTACCTTGAATTTTTTATCACAATACCCTATCTATTAACGTCATAGTAAATGGCATTAGGGAGGTTTCTCAAAGCGACGTGAACGTGAATTATCATGCATATATTCTTGCGCGTGCCCATTCACGTTACGCTAAAAATGGGTTTCGCAAGAGCTAAATTTTTATGTGACCTTGAAAGTAAACGTGAATAGAATAACTGAGCTCAGGGTGTCAAGTTATCGTAGTACATATCCGCTAGTTTACAAAATACATACAAATCACTCTGCGAATGCAACTTCCTTTATTTTAATTCTCATAACATCTAACACAAATAAGTCAGTCAATTTTTTTAATCAATCTTTAGATGAGATTTAACATGTTGTGTTCTACAGTTAGCTTCCCCTCCCTTTCTGTCTTCTCCATTTCAAACTTTTCCCGTTCCAGTGTTAACTCTCGCTCTCGCATTTTTAGCTCCGCATCATGTTTTTCTTAGCGAAAGTTTGACAATCGGTACATTTACGTTTTACAGAATGTTAAATGAAATTTGTTTTGTTTAACATTTCACTATCCGTCAATTTGCAATCATCACTGAGGTACAGTGCAAATAGGTATGTAAGTGTCTCGAGTACAATAACTAGTTGCGAAACTCGAAATACTGGATACAAGTATTCATGTTCGTTGCTTTCTCGGGTGTTGTAAGGCCGTCTTCATTTGTCATTTTATCTACTGAAAATAGACGTTTTGTTGAAAAAGGCAACGTTTTATAAAAATTCTAAAATTAGGTCTAACTTCAATTTCAAGCAACATGTATCAAAGTCCAATCAAAATGGTAAAAAGTGGTCTAATTTTATTTCGCTTTTGTTGGACTGACAACAGATAATAATGCAGTTTTAACAATGTCTTGAAACAACTGTTTCAAACAGTAAAGTATTTCACAATTTTGAAGAGATTTCATCACCCTTTATGTGTTTTATAGTCACTATGACGCAAACAAGCACGTGACCTTATTGCATGACTATCATTGTCGGTAAGATGGAACTCTCAAATGATATCATGCCACAAAATTTCCGGCGAACCAAGAGAACCCGAAGTTCGCCATCCTGTGACACTTTTATACAAGTAAACTGCGAGCAGTTCCCTAGAGCAACGAAGGTACTACTGGAAATCGCTCAAGACATTCTTAAGAACTACGACCTACTTGGACAAAGACACAGGATGTGGCATAGGAGACCATTGCCAGTGAAGTACAGGAGAGAGTATGAGCAGATATCATGCATCAATAGAAACAAAAAAGCCGAAGAAGTTCGTAGAAAAGACGTAATGAAACATCCTTCGCTTAAATGTGTTAAAATTTCTAAAGCGGAAAGCGATGCGTGTGCCATGTCGAGTCAGGACCCGGGCAACATAATGGACACGGCGGAGGTAGTTGGTAAAGCCGATCCGCCGACAAACGCATACAGTACGAGATCAAAAACGAAAGAAATTACTCCAACTATTCGACATTGCCGACTTGTTCTTCATAATTCAAACTCTTTGCCGAAAGTTTACTGTGACAATTTAGCCAAGAAAAAGGCAATTAATGTCAAACAGTTCGTGCAATTGGAGGAAAAGGATTATAAAAGATGTCGACAACAGGCTAACCTCACATGTAACACCCCTAGTAAGTCAACAAACAATACTTGTTCTCTACCAGTTATCTACGACCTGGAAAACATAACAGAAATGTTTACAAAGTCAGATACAATGACAAATGCAGAGGAAAAACCAGCGGCCACCAAGGAGTCCCCGAAGAGTAAGGGTGTCAAATTAAATTGTTCTCCCGATAACAAAGACGGTAGCATTAATTCAATATTTCTTACATTACCAAACTCATTCCTCGACTCATCCTGTGACATATTCGTCGCCGACAATACTGTATCAGAGAACACTCTACGTCCTTTGCCGTGTAAAAGCTTTCCGTTCAACCAAATCGAAATGCCGATGATCTCAAAACGCATAATAAACAATACACCACAAAAAGCGTTTAAGGAAGGTCAATTCCGAAAACCTCATACATTTAGTTCGGCAAGTACCCCACAGACAGTGCCACCGGAGATGTGTTCTGGAAAACAAGAGTTTTCAGCCATGTCACCACGTGAGGACCAAAAAAGAACCAATGATGACTTGGACGAGTCCTTATTAAGATTGCCAGACTTTTCCAAAAATTCTGCAATAGATCAATTCAAAGTGGAGGTGCTCACTAAAATTGCACCTGATAGGGCTCAAAGCGATAGCCGAGACTACAACGATAGTGTTCCAATGAGGAGGCCAAACACAGGTCACTGTGGTAAATTGAAAACGAAGCATAACCCAAGGCGCCGACAAAGACATCATGCAAGGTTATCTGACGACGATTTAGGTCTTAAAGATTTAGGTTTCAAACCTCCACTCGACCAACAACTTTGGAAAAGAGCAGAAGTAAACTGCAACCCCAAGGAAAAATGTTGCAATCGAATATATATCCCTTTATCACATTTCACCGGTGAAAGTGTACAGAAGATTCTAAGGAACGACGGAACAAGACACCGATGTCTTTGTAAAAATGGTTACGTGTCTATTGCCCATTTAAAATACAGTCACAGGTCGTAAAATGAATTGTTTGAACATATTATTTTTAATTTCCGTGCGCCTCATTTAAATATCGTTTTAAACCATTCATTTAAACATTTAAATACTGTGTTTATCTTGAAGCCACTTGATTCCAATATCTTTGGCATGAACTGCATTGAAAAGTGCAATAACTTGTACTGACAATTAAAAAATGCTGCATCAACAATCATACGCACAGAAGGCAATACGGGCTAGATCTTTGATCTGTCGGCTCGTGGTTCATTCTCTGCACTCGGCAAACTGCACGGCAATCTTTAAGTAACCTTACACCTTTGCACTTGGATGATAAGTTTGAGAGTTTAAGAGTTCCCATCATGCATTTTAGTTCTTGAGGTTTCAAATAGTTAACATGAAATAAATACCATAGAATCTAACTAAAAGAGTGTTTTATGTCAAATAGTGGAGATTTTTGTATTTCGAAAAAGAATTAGTTGTTTCAACGTTTTCCGCCAATCGAGGTAATGGGTAGAAGGCGTTTGGTCTCTTGACAATCAATTGCAATGATGGAAAACATCAGATAAGATTTTGAGCGAGAATGGGACAATTATGCAGAAAAGAGGGTGGATACGTCCATCACAAGTACTTGAAGAATCACACAATGAAATCGGTTTAACAATTTCGAATTTTCGTTGGCATTGAGGCCGTATGAGCTCGACCAACTTGCACGAGAAATGCCGAAGACATATGTGAGGCACAACCAACTGAACCAAGGAGTGGAAAGTATTCAGAAAACACACACTTTATCACCACAGCCGACAAAGGCCACAGTAAACCTGTGTCACTCGAATTTACTATGACCATGACGGAATGAGCAGGGTCTAAACACAATGCATAAGCCTACGTGTCGTAGCACTCGATCTGGGTCGTGGTCGAGGGCCTGACATCACTCGCCCTAGAATTGAAGCAGTTTGTTCGTTATTTATGGAATTTGCAAATAATACACTTACAGGATGGAGAGTCCTTCATCGTAATGCCACTTTTGTGTTTGATCGAAACAAGATTCCTTGAAACGTGTCGAACAACTTGTGGCTTCCGACTGAATTGCATGTTCCACAATGCCATTCTACACAATCGTGTGGTGCACAAATCGATGCCATTCCTGTGCAACTTTCACGTATTTATGAACTTTGAACACAGAGACGTTTTAAGTCATATTTGTGTTACTACAGGCTCCACAAAAGCACCTTTTCATGTCTGAAAAGACTGTTATTCGCGGACTTTCCTCACAACTTTCCAGTATCGCTCTGGTAAAAAATAGCGGGGGAGACGAGCTTCCACTCATTACGTACATCCCCTGATAACACAAAATTAATATTTTAGTTTTTGGCATTTTCTTAGCAACGGGTATACTAAAGGTTTTTGAATCTCTTAAGAGATATTAATAAAATGCCTTTCGAGACACAGGGTTATAGCAGGAACTCTTTACATTTTGTGACCGAGTCACAGTCGGATCTAACTCTGAGTTTTTTACCCTAAACGTTCGGGTTAACGCCCATGCTCAGTTATCCGCCCACCCCCTACTTTAGGTGGATTTTCAATTTAACCGCCCACTGCTCGGTTAACCGCCCATCTACGATTTTTGAAGATTTCCAGTTAGGCGCCCACCTCTCGCTTAAGCACCAATCCCCGACTTTTAAAAGTTGAAGATTTAGCGCCCAGTGCTACACAAACTCGCGATTCCCCAAGTTTTAGATCGATGATCACAACCAGAGTGCAACAACGATCTCTGAGATGGTGGTTTGGCTATGTGAATTATAATACACGTAACGAATTCTTGTCTCGTGTCATGGATTTACTTCAAAACATAATACTTTAACGTTTTGTCACTTTATTTTCTTCCCATGTTCGCAAAGTTTAAGAACTCCGCCGGCTTCAATGCCTCCTCCGCCGGACTGCCGCGCTGAGTTTCCGTCTGCAGTGTACTAGATAAAACATATATTCGAAAAAATCGGGCCAGAGAAATGTGATAGTGGTTTTGCCCACCTTTCCAATTCGCTTTTGGTAGGAAGCTCTCGTATTTTGAAGAATTTCCATAACTCACCGAAAGATGTCAAATTCTCCCTAATTTGATGAGTGTAATTGCTAAGTCATCGAGGATGTGTAGTGACCGAACGGACAGTGTACTTCGCTGGCCGATTTGCTGTCTCTCGATTTCTGAATTCAAACGTTGGCAATACGTTACTGGATGTTTGTGAATCATCTTGCAGAAATAAAAAACTGCAAGTCAAATTTTGTTTTTCGCTTATTGCATCTCAGACAAATTGGCGTTAGCAGATTCCGCCAAAGTCGCTGGCGGTTCTTTATAGTACGATTTCTTGCGACAGGCGTAACTGGGAATTATCGTATCCACCTAGCCTTTTAGCTTCCCGAATATTTTGTTTCTACATTGGGCAGTGTCAGCCTGAACAAAATTCTTACCATTCGAGACATCTGCGACGTACTGTAACTGATTGAAAATTGACGGCAGTGGTAATGACGTGCACGTCAGCCTGAACAAAATTCTTACCATTCGAGACATCTTCGACGTACTGTAACTGATTGAAAATTGACGGCAGTGGTAATGACGTGCACTCAGCTAGCTACGGACATAGAACATCGGGTCTAGGGATCATCGAGCCGGGAAATATTGGAACAGACTTGACATCGTAGTTTTGGGTCATTGGAACGGAGGAATATCGTAAAACACTGGGTTTTTGTAATTACACCTTGAACCAAACTCTGTTACCTTAACACAGGCGTGAAGAGCAGGAAGGGGCAGGCTGCGAAAAACGTCCCTCACAATGTTGGAGAGCAGTGCATCCCACTGAGGAGAGGGGAAGCCTATGGGAGCGAATGCATGTAAATACGAGCACACTTGGGAGTGAATATTTAGTGGTTTGAGGAACAGGAACATTCGAGGAAAGAACAGCAAATCAAAACGTGTAGAAATGTGTCAACTACCAGTTATGGACTTAGCCTACGGGCTCCGTAGCAATGTTATTTTTCTCAGCAATAGCGTTAAAAGAGAATGCCACCCAAAAGAACAACCTAGTTTGAATCAATTTAGATCAAGTGGTTCTACTCGATAACCGCACGTTCGGATGCGTTACCTGACACCTGAAGGCATACAGAGGTGTTGAAATTATCCCATGACGTCATTGGTTTCACACGCAGTCTGTTCAGCTGTTCACAACACGGGTTACTGGTGTCGGCTTATCGCTTGAATTCATCGTTTAACACCAATAAATCATCAAATTTCGATGTAAAACCCTTAGAAATACACCTGGTTCTTTAAAAACGTGTTGCTTTATTTCGCTGTTACGGATTTATTGGTATTTGGACACACCGTAGCATGCAAAGTTAAGCAGGCCAATTTAAAAAGGTTCGTAGCAAGATTTTGGGTTCTGTTCAGAGATAAATTCGAAGTAATCTTCCTTGAAATACAGAGAGGAGAACCTGGGTCTGCGTTGTTTAGACTTGTGATTTTTTTAGTTCTAAACGCACAAAACGTTTATTGTTATCCCGGACAGTGGCTAGGAACCCGATCAGGCTCGTCGCAGCTGGACTGACTCGTTATCCTTGCCAGTGGCTCGGAACCCGATAAGGCCCGTCGCGGCCGCCGGGACTAGCCCGAACATAAACCAGCTTAAGTTGAAATTAAACCTCCAGTCATGAAAAGACTATAATAGTAAGCCAAAGAAATCTACTTACATGTCGGTTGCCACGAGGTCTGGCAAAGGTTGTACAGTAACAATGATTGGAATAATGTATTAATTTTGTATTTCTAAATAAAGATTCCCCTAGCATGTGACCATAGTATGTAAACTCGAGTAATTGTTTCACAACAGCTTTCTGTCAGCGAACACTGAATTAGCATGCGCTCACACGGCCTCGGTGCCAGGTGAATTAGGTTTATTGCATCTAAAGCCAGTAACGTAGTAGTTTATTCATTGCTGGCTTCTCAACATTTGCACTCACGAATACTGCAAAGGCATTTCATATTGTATCTCATGAGACAGACTTTGTTTCAGTTTTATATAAGCATTGATTAGGATGAGAATAATTCATTTTGAAACAGAACGCAGAATAAAAAAACGTCTACATGACAACTCGTCCGGCGCCATTTCCGACTTAGTCGAGAGCTCATCCGACGAAGACTTCACGGGTCGGATCGTTATGTTTCTCAGGCAGTAAGCCGGAATTCGTCAGAGGAATCACACGGAGATGTTTTACGGCCTCATACTTGCTATTAACAGCGTACCTTTCATTCTTCACCACCGCGCGCCACTTCCTAAGCATTTCAGACTCTCGAGGAAGTCGAAAAAACAATAAATCCGCTTTCTTCGCAACCTCATAGTTCGGGAACGATGCACTGTAATGTAGGGGCATTCACTCAGCGCATTGTCATATTGCACTCAACTTTGTCAACACGTCTGGGATAAATAAAGATTATTAATGGCAAAGCCGTAATCCAACCATAATCTAGAGCCCGGGTGTATTTTGGATAATTTATGTCATCAATTTTCGTCGTAATATGACATCATGTTCGAAATGGCTCATTTGCTATGGCGAAACCTTAGTGAAGCGGGTTCGATTCCGGACTCGTATTCCCGCCAAAATGTTAATTAACGGGATGCAATAGCCATGCAAGTCTGAATTATAGCATAAATGCTTTTATGAAGCTAGCCTTGGTACAAAGCTGTATATAAATATACAGCTTTGCACCGATGTGGGTAAAAAAGTGGCAAGATAAAATCTGACACAAAATTGGTGTCATTAAAAACTACAGTCTTCCTTTAGTAAACTAAATTATTTAACGGTGTTGGTAAAAATGGCGTTCTACCGTTATTCTGCTGCTAAAGTTGTAGCGCGATCTTTAGCGACGGCTTTCGGCGCCGTGAAATATTGTGTCACCTATTGGCCAGTTTCTTTTTTCGCCGATTCTTCAATCAACTGTTGTTCTTTCACGAGGTTGCGTACACGTCACAACAAATTATCAGAACTGGTTTCACCTCATTGAAAGTTTTTAGAATTTTGATACCGAAAAATCGAATTTCTGAAGAAATTTTGTTGCTCCTAAGCTATCATTATATCCCGAGAGATGTCGCAAAAATTTAGGAAATGGCGCGTGAGCGTGACACGAGCGTACTGTTTTCAAAACGACGAAATACTTTTCATTGTTAGAAAAGGCGGAGAGTTACGCAAGAAAATGAAGTTTATTGCATTGTTTTTCACTTAAACGGCTGTGACGGGCAAGGTGAGTGTCGGTTGACTCCCATATGTTGCATGCACACCGTCCGGTCTTTAGCTTTATATGTTGATACAAGTTTCATGGCGCGGTGACGAGCAGAACTACCTTGGCTGTGTGCAATTTCGCTGTCTACGGAAGAAATACACGCAGTGGGACCTAGCTGTATTTTGACGACAGTCTTCATACAGCTAGCTGGCTATTGAGTAAAAAATGCACGAAATCTGGCATTGCAAAATTTGTTCCATCCATAGTGAGCAGAGTACATGGTCAAAAATTGCAAATGTAAATGACGTGCATCTGATGGGCGAAGTGTCTTTATATTGTCCACAACCCAAATGTGCTGGTCTTCCGCGTATTCAGAAAACATATGTTTACGTTGTGTGAATTACGTGAAACTGTGTGAAAGACACAGAAAACAATGAATTTTGCACGTAAGTTGCTCCGACGTTATCGATTCATTTATAAACCATACTACGTAGTCAGAACGTGCTGAACATTCACACGCGCACTTTAATTGTAGGCTTAAAATGTCTTTCCGTTTTTGAAGACGTACATAAGACAGAATTTAAATGTTTAAAGGGGGCTCTTTACTTAACCGTAAGTTCTCTTTAACTTAAATTTGGGGTTGTATTCAGTGGCGTCATTTATTCAATTGATTCCGTCATTTTATACATTGGCCTCAAGATCTAAAAAAATGTTGAAAAGAAGTGTCACAAAAAGAGCAAAAAGCTGAGCTTGATGCTCTTATCTCACCCCCTTAATCGAAATTTGTCTCTAAAATTGGCCGATTGCCTGGCACGCTTCGAAAACTTACAAATCTGTACAACAATTGCACCGTTGCTTCAGAGATAATTTCTCAGACGGATCTGAGATTTTGAAGTCATTTTCTAGAAAGATTAGTTGAGACGCTGATTTGGGCCCTGTTCCATGAAAAGTGACCGAGGACCAAAGTTAGAAATTTGGTCTTCGGCTAGGACTAACCATTTCTGACAAACAAAGAGAGATACATGTATCTGGGCATATATCGATCATTATAACTGTGATTCTGTTGTAAATTGTTTCTGGAGTGACGTGCTAATTTGTGTTTTGCTAAATCTTAATTCAGTTATTGTAAACTCGGAGCTTGAGACCAAATTATAGTTTTAACTTTTAAGTCACTTTTAAAGAAACACATCCCTGGACCCTGTTCAGTTGCTGCTTTACCCACAACCAGTGCACCTGGTCGTAATTGATGGTTAATACAGCAGGCATGTGGTGGACAATTTGTCACCAATGCAAATGTAAGTATGAACCACTGTGCGCACAATCTTTGTTGACAG
>NMRA01000071.1:895859-946793 GCA_002633005.1 Phoronis australis | reverse complement strand
AGAGAATTTTATTGGAAACAGCATAGTTTTGAAGAGAAACTGCTGTGAAAAAGTCACTCTTGACTTCTGTGCATCACGTACCATACACCTCTTATTTTGGGAGCACTCCCACCCAGGACAATATGAATATGTGCTGCTAGCCTACCCGGCATCGGGTGAGTTTCCAAAAAGAAACACTTAGTTCCACTCAATAAAACTGTTATTCAGTGGGGTAACTGGTGGGGATAACATCACCGAACGATGTTGATAGAAACTGATTGCTAAAAACTTACCAAGTAATGTTGTGTAGTCTCCGAATGGAACTGCTTAATCATAGAACACACACGGGGCTTCAGCATCCACACACTTTTTGTCAGTTAGTTGACCCCGTTGACCGCAATTGTCCACGAATATAGTAACCTTAGGTCTTTTGGGAATTTGTGGCCACCTGCCGAAGACTTGCACCAGGGAAATTAGCAGTAATAAGGCTTAGCACGACGACGTATTTTGATAAAAATTCCATCTTTTACCAGTTGTTTACATGCAGACAGCCAGGCATGCGCAATTCAATCACCACTAGTACAGCAGCGACACCGCGAGGAGAATTCTCCGAATAGCCCCATTGGTTAGCTTTACAACACTCTGAAAAATTGGCGGAACGTGAACGATTTTTAGCCTTGTCATGCAAGTGGCGTCTCAGTAACTCTTTCGTTTCTGCAGTGATGTTTATAACCGCGTACGTAAAGCACATACATGTACAATAACAACATACCGGTATCTGGCCGATTTAACCAGTTTGCTATTCATACAGTATGAATACAGGACAGTATCGTAAACAATAGTCATCGACAGTAGAAAGATGCACTCCGAAAAGGCGCAATCACAATTTCTAGGATTCACATTTCATGAACATAATTTTTAAGCACCAATTTATTTTTCTGTACATCAGACCACTCAGTCCCTCAGTCAGTCCAATTTGTTTGCGAAAAGCGCTGCCTGTTGAGAATTCGACTAGTCAATCAGAAACGCCGGTGTAAAAAACGTTCGCGAGGAAAATTAAGTGATACCTGCGTGCTGGCTACTGACCACCTAGCGGCACGCAGGGAACCAGGGAGACGAAAGCTTTGTTAGTTAGCGTTTGAACGTCCGGGAAGTTAAGATGATACTAAAGCCTGTTTAGATGATATCTGTGTATCCTCGTTCTGTCGTCACCTGGTAATCCATCACCGTCGTCATTCTTGAAAGATTAAGGCAGCAAAAAATGAAAACTCATACTTCCCATCTCATATATTAGGCACTGTGATCCTTGCTGGGTGATTATTTCCCACAGCTGCCGTATAGTTCCCTCGACGCATAGGTCAAGCTTGCCCATTTAGCAGACTTGGACAAGAGTTTTCAAAATTTCTTCTATATTTCTGAGGGTTGCCGTGCATTACATGGCATTATTTTGTTTCAGGGAACTGGATGAAAATGTCGTGTTTAGTATTCTTTAATAGGCCAAATCTGGGTTTGGTATCCTTTTGTAGAGTGGGGTTGAGCATTAAGGGTCCAGATACAATTGAGACTTTATTCTTTGGGTCATTCAGTACAAATTCTGTCTATAGTGGTAACAAAACCATGCCTACAATCTACCTTCAAATTTACTTAAACGAAGCATTTCCATAAGGCTTGTGCAACTGAGTATGAAAGACTAGGCTGTCCCTTTACAGATAGTCCCTGTCCTAGGGGAATGTTTGGACCCCGCTGCGATCATCACTGTCACTGCTCACCAGGTGGCGACTGTGATGACTGGCTAGGCCGGTGCTCTTCCGGATGTTTAGCGTACTATACGGGAGATAACTGTCAACAAGGTACGGAAACTAAATGAACTGATTTCTAATTGTACATATTTATATAATAAAATACCATAGAGCATATCTCGTACACACGTTATTTTTTGTACATACGCTCGTTATACTATTAAATAAAGAACCACGTGAGCATTTGAGGTATGCCCAGTGTAGCTTGGAACGTATCACAAGACGATTCGTTGTGCCAGTTTATGTAATTTTGTTTTCCAGTGAAAGGGTGTCCGAGTGGTGCTTGGGGAACAAATTGCGACAAACCGTGCGCGTGTCCCTTCAAGCGTGACTGTGGCGACTTGACAGGCCAGTGTCCCAAAGGTTTGTAAGGATAGCGTTCTGTTGAAACTGTTATACATTTTACATGTAGGTTATAAATATTGCGCGTGATAGTTTGCATTACAATTCATGAATGAACCTGGATAATTATGAATATGCTCTGATTTTGTATTAAAAGTGTTGAAGTCTACTTGCACGTTCTTGAAATGAAATTGACGCCGATATAATTATAAATACAAATAAATGCGTCTATTGCACGGTTTGAAATACATGTATAGAACAAACAGGAGATTTGAGCCGATTTAACAGTTTACTTTTGTTCTTGTACACGTTTCGTTTTGCTGTCTATCAACTGGCCATGGTCATGTAACTGTAGGCTGCATTCGTGGTCGCTGGGGCAAGACATGTGATAAGACCTGTGACTGCAAGTACTCACTGGACTGTCATGACGAGACTTCCCTGTGTTTAAGAGGTAAGGAACCGAACCACTCTTGACAGGCCCTGCCTGTCCAATTTGGAATTCTACGAGAAGTAACGGCGTCAATCTAATAGCAAGTTTAGACGATTTCAGGATGTAAACCACGACTTAAAGGAGAATGCCACCCAATTTAATTAGTCTTTTTACCGTCTTAATCGGTCTATATCGTCATCGCCTCTTATACGGTCGACCTCACCTTGCCGAGAGGTGTCGCGTTAACCTGTGAGGAAGGTGAGAAACGACGCAGCGACGTCAGTGGTTCGTCTGCAGAGTGAATGCCACTATACTGCGGTGCGTCGCTCCCGCTTATCCGAAATCTGAGGCTGCGAAGAAAACAAGTATATCGGTTTTTCGACTTCCACGTCGAGAGCCCGAAATACTTAGGAAGGGGCTCGCGGCAGTGAAGAATAAAATGTACGCTGTTAGTAGCAAGTATGAGGCCGAAAAACATGTCCGTGTAATATGGCCGGCATTTCTTCGACAATGATTTCTATGACGAATTTCGGCTTAACGAAGAACTATCCATCCTTTCCGTTGGCTGGGCATGTTCACGGCGTCTCTCTAGTATTTCTTGATAAGTGTATTCCGGTTCGAACTGATTGGCTGTGAAACCAAACGATCAGACCCGTGAAGTCTTCGTCGGATAAGCTCCTGACTAAGTCGGGATTGGCGACGGCCGGATTGCGTTCTGTTTCAAAATGAATTTTTCTCACCCTACCGATGCTTATATAAAACGGAAACAAAGTCTGTCGCATTAGATACATTTTTAATGCCTTTGCAGTAGTCGTGAGTGCAAATGTTGAGAAGCCAGCAATGAATAAACCACTGCGTTACCGGGCGTGCGTTCAGTAGACGCTAGGACCTACGCTAGGACCTAGCTAAAACCTAGTCAAAGTCACGTGTTCTGATTTAAAATACACGGCAATATTTCACGTAATCTCGCGAAGTCTTGCTTTTTAGCGAGGTCCTAGCGTTACTGAACGGGAGGCAGCATTTGATGTTGTCTATAAAAGTAGTTGACCGGGCACCGAGGCCGTGTTTGCTGACAGAAAGCTGTTGTGAATTACTCGATTTTATATGCTATTGTCAAATGTTAGGGGAATCTCTATTTAGAAATACGAATACATTATTCAAATCATTGTTACTGTACAACCTTTGCCCTGACGGCCTGTGGAAGGGGAACCCGACTTTGCGGCCCCCGACAAGTAAGTAGGTTTTCAGTTTCGTGGCTAATTCACATAAATAATTACGTGCGCATTATTTCTTTGGCTCACTATCATAGTCTTTTCGTGACTGGAGGTTAAATTTCCAACAAAAAGCTGGTTTATTTTCGTGCCAGCCCCGGCGGCCGTGACGGGCCTGATCGGGTTCCGAGCCACTGGCCGGGCTAACAAGAGGTTGTGTGTTTAGAACTCAAAAAATCACAAGTCTAAACAACACAGATCTATGTTCTCATGTCTGTATTTCACCGAAGAATACTTCGAATTTTTCTCCGAACAGATCCCAAACTCCTGCTACGCCACCTTGTTAAATTGGCCTGCCGAATGTTGTAGGCTACGGTGTGTCCAAATACCAATTAAATCGTAACAGCGAAATAAAATAACACGTTTTTATAAGAACTCAGTGGGTTTTTTTAGGGTTTTACATCGAAGTGTGATGATTTTTGGCGTTAAACGATGAATTCAAGCGATAAGCTGACACCAGTAACCCGTGTTGTGAACTGCTGAACTGATTGCGTGTGAAACCAATGGCGTCATTGGATAATTTTAACACCTCCGTCTGCCGTCAGGTGTCAGGTAACGCAACCGAACGTGCCGCTATCGAGTAGAACTACTAGATCTAAACTGATACAAAATAGGTTGTTTTTGGGTGGCATTCTCCTTTAAGAGATACGTAATCTGTCTGAAAATTTCATACGGATACACTCGAGATGGTAGTAGTGAATTGGCTTTGGCACACAAGGCAAATCAGAACAAAAAACAAAAAGGAGTCGGTCGATGAAAAAAGTCTCTCGTATATGCAGAAATAATAACAATCCAATCCCATGATTTATTCCCACACCATTTTTTCAACAGTAACTTTGCCGTAAACTTAACTGATTTTAAAAAAGAAGCCAAAATAACCTACTGACACTTGCATACCGTTTGCAAACTGCAGTAGTGTTCGAGAGTTTCTTCAGGCGGAGCCAGAAATTGGCGTCGTTTTTATTTTTGATATTACGATTTCTTGAGAATGAAACGTGAACGGAATATAGAATCGTGTAATAAACTACATGTAGATGAATTTTAAAACAGCTGTTAAATAGCGCATTCCAAATCTCTTCGTAAGTTCCTCTTCTCTAAAAATGCAAGGAAAGCCAGCACACATGAGCAGATCTGGTTTGGAACTGCAGAAATCAATTATTGGATTGGCACAGTCAAAGTTGTTCTTTCAATGGCACATTTTACACTGTTCTAGAAACATTATGGGATTCACATTACCCGACAGTATTTTTGTAGTAGATTTCAACTTAAAAAACCCGGGTGAATCAGCAAGTTGATTGATTTCAGAGTCTCCCTGCTTACACAATACATTCGGCGACGACTGCCAGTACAAATGCAGTTGCAAAGATGCTAATGAGAAGTGTGACGAACATACAGGAAATTGCTCGGACGGCTGTACCCTACAGAGTGAAGGTCTCTGCTTCGGTGATTGCGTTCCGCAGAGATGGGGCCCGCAATGCAAAAATAGGTGTCACTGTCAGCCATGGGAAGTGTGCAGGCGCTCTATCGGTTGTATTTCCCGTGAGTTCACGCTGTCATTTCTCCGTCAAACTCAGACTGGACTGCCACGTATTTTTCTGGAGAATTCAGTGACATAAGTGTCACCTCAAGCAACACCATTGTTTAGTGGGACGTTTGGTTTTGGCGAATGAATCCTTAATGGTTTCAAGTACAGTCACTGAATATATTTTGTCACCGGCTTTCGCATCTTTAGCTGAAACTCGTTCAGTGGGTCTAAAGGCGCTACATGACAAATGTATCGACGTGAATAAAAGTGACACTAACAGATCCTGACTCCAAGTCCAAGGGTCTCCAGCCTTTAAGTCGAACCCGACATTGTTTTGATATTTTCAATCCTGCGTTAACAATATCTTAAGCTTTAAGTTTAATGTCTAATATCCTTTACTCGAGTGCATGTATATTACACTTAACGCAGATGAGTTTCTGGTCAAATAAAAACTCTAAATTTTGAGTGCAAACTCAAAACTCATGTCTAATTTAAAGATTTAATGTTATTGTTATGTAGTCCAAATAGGGATTAGACAAACATCCACCAACACCATAGCAGGAGTATTAAATTGGCACACATATATCTCGAAATCGTATCAAAGAACAGCGGAAAATCATTATCAAAATAATTCCGAGGATCCATTTCGAGTTCAAAGATTTAACACAGAAACAATGAGGGTTTGTAAGTGAAGGGCGTCTAGCCGAAGATACATTTGTTGCGTCGCGTCATAAATCATGCTGAGTAAGATTTGTTCATGGATTATGTGTTTAAATTTGCAAATAATTATAAACTGCGTTCCGTCCAAGAAACGAAGATCAAGTAAAGGCTATCGTTTTACAGTCGAAAAACGAAATTTCTGACAGAGGTGCATGTCGGCGGGATAAACCTTTTCAAGTTATGGGCTTTAAACACTTTGGTGCTGCTTTCCTCTACATTAACCACTTAGTACTTGTGACTGTTCGTTCAGCTAATTACTAAGTTGTCACGTTGCGTGATATTTTTACCATGCAACAACTTTTGACATTGGGAACCGGAAGTGCGTAGCAATGTGGTCAGCCAGTGGGAATTGGAAGTGCATGCTTTCGGTAATCAAGGGTAGCCTACCAAGTGAGATGCCTGTGATAGTGTTGTTGCCAGTTTGGGTCATGGGTTCAAATTGTTTCCCACAAAAGTCGTTGTGTCAAATTAGCGGCCCGACAACTCACCCAAATTGCTTGACGGCGAAAGGACGATTTACACATCAAGTCTGCCACTAGTTGATTTGAAAGTTGCAAGTTGCAACAGCAACATAAGATTGGAGTTGCGTCACCTAATATCTGAATAAGCATTACTTCGTTTGAAATGCAGATAATTTTCTTCTGTTCTCGAAACCTAGGCTGCAAGGAAGGATTTTGGGGAAGAAACTGCGAAAAACCGTGTAGGTGCAGGCACGCACTCAGATGTGGTGAGAACGGACATTGCTTTCGCTGTAAGTAACACACTGTGTACGTTCGTGTCAGTAAGTGAATAAGTACAAGTGGGACCAAGACGCCACTACCAGTAAAGGCCAAATGACACAACAATGAATTTGGTATTTGTGAAAAGGAATGTGCGCAGCTAAAGCTTCACTGAGAAATGAACGTCTTTCGAAAAAGTTTTCATTTGTTTACGGATCATTTGCTTTGTTTTGTGGCTAACTGCTATGATGGTATGATCGTGGACATTGTGTCTTTAACAGACACTAACAAAATTCTCGAACGTTGATAGTATTTAGCGCTCTAAAATGATATAGATTCATTCACATATAGAAAACTTGCCCGCAGTTTCTGAAATCAACATCAACTTAAGGTCAAAGGTAACATTGTGCGAGTAACGCCAGTAACACAAAAGATAATAGTTAAAGCGCACGAATAGCAATGTAAAGGAAACGTCTCGGATAAACGTGATGCTCGATTAATACACGAGGTTACCGCTCACAAAGCTTGCGCCCGATATCCTCCGGAATGTATGGGTAACAATGCTGTATCCAACGTGAACTTGCGCCACCTATTTCTGGCAACAAAGTGATGTCACTTTTTAGGTGGAAACTACATCGCAATCACGAAATTACTGATAACTTATAACCTATCATTCTGAAAAAGCATTCCTAAACACTTTAAGATAAGTGAAAGTAGTTTTCCATCCTGGCAATGCTTTTCTAAATGTTTCGATGACAGCTGCACGTGTATACATATATGTAGGGTGAAACAAATATCATAGCTCCTCGAAGATGAGAAATGATTCTCATAAAAAAGACTGGTGGCGCCACTATTGGCCACATGCTCTATTTGTAAAAACAAATGAGTTTTTGAAGATGACATTTCTGTAGATTTTGGAAGTGGCTCACTTCAAAAATCCATATATAGTTAAGTCTGGCTATGAAAAGTGTGCAAACTTAGAGTAGGGTGTCATCACTTTTTAGGTATTTTCTACAGCAAATCAACTTGAACAAGAACTCGCAGGCCATTTAAATTTTCTGCATAGCAAAACAATCAAGCGTGTACTTTTTATTCGGCTTAAAAACAACAAAAATAAATTGAAATTAGGTCCTGGATGATTGGTTTTCACAAATAGTGCAGAATCATTACGGCGTTTTCCCCGTTGCTGCCAACTTGTTCGATTCTATAGCCCAACAACAACTTGGGAAGTTTACCCCTGTAGCCAATATCTTACACGACTGATTAACTCCATTCTGGCATTCATGGCTGGAGGGCCAACTCTCTTTTGTTCGATAATTGCTCTACTCTCCAATAAGATCGTATCTACCCTGACTGGACTGTGTTGTCATAAATAAAAGTTAAGTTATAACATATTTGAATATGAACTAATAGCATTTCTGAAATGTTCGTCAAATGGTGATCATGTTAAGTTTTTGAATCGCCAAAATCGCCCAAGTGCAACCGAAGTTACGACAATTTATTCTTTCCAAATACACCAATTCACTCTGAGTTTGACTGTGTTCAAACGTGGTCTCTAATAAGCCTGGTAGCTAAGTGGCCCGCTTGTTGTCATAACAAACAAAAGAGTGTGCTTGGCAGTTAACAAAGAAGCTAGATGTTATCACACGCTCAGAACCCCTTACATTAGTCGGTGGGCCAGAATTTGTGGGGGCCTCTAGAAAATGGTTTTTGTGAGTACTTTAGGGGGCAATTTTATTTTCGGGTATTTTAATTCATTTATTAGAGTGTTTTCAAAATCTAAAAAGTTCCCACATATAAAGTTGCACATTTTTGAGAAATCTGAGTTTGAAGTTACCTAATAATCACCAAAGAGCTTAGTAAACTTTTATTTGTAAAAACAACAGTTTTGGTGACCTTTTTGTAAAACAAGTAATAGGGTCCCATCAGTGCCATTGTATTGAACAATATTACAATCACATTACAAGTTTTACTATTGTAGATTAATTGTAAACAGTGAAATTTAAAAAATGTATAGAGACACCTAGTGGCAAAAATGCAAACTAAGTCTGAATGTTACTAGGAAGATATTCTGGCATTGCCTGGCAACAAAAATAACACAAAACACTTGAGACTGGGCAGAATTTGTGCCTCAATGACTAAAACATTGACTAATAGTGTAAAATACAGCTTGTTTGCATAATACACCAGAAATATGTTACAGTACAAAAACGATATAGTTGAATGATCTCTGTGAATGTGCACACAGACTGTATGACAGCGTTTATCAAGCAGTATGAGACAAATACACGACAATGATCTATGACTTAATCAACAAATGAAATTAACTTTTTAATACAAAAAACTAAATAACGGGGTTGGAGGTCTATTTAGGGTTGACTTGTCAAAGAACTATCCAATGTTATGCAGTCAATGTTGCTGATGTTACTACAGTTGCCACAGCTGCACATTTCTGTACAGTTTGACCCAGCATTGCAGCCCAAACTCAAGTTTCCCAGCACACATGATCTTTTTGCACTTGCAGCATTCATCGTTTAGTACTGTCAATGGAGATGCGGACATTGCCACACATGTTAACTGCAAAGCTCCACCGCCAAGGATCCAACTATGGTCGATTAGAGTGGGTACAGCACCGCACTCTGGTGATTGGCCCGCAGGCAATGAAGGGTCAAACACTAAGTCCTTGTTTGGAGGCGGGCAGGATTTGGGCAAACGTTTGATTCAAAATATGTTATAATGGGCTGTGTTAATTAGAGTCAGCAAGTGAATTATTGAACACTAGCCTCAATTCAATTTCGTATCTCTTAGTCAGGCACAAACTACAGCAGTGTGTTGCTTCAACAATATTTCTTAAGATTGCCTGTCCAAATAACTTCATGCACACCAGCTTTCTGAAGAACAGTTTCAAAGTCTTGCTTTAGTTTTGAAAGGCAAATGACATCTTCATGTGTTAGAAGCTTTGATTCAATGAACTCCAAACAAAACTGTAGAAAAACATCTCTGAAAACTGTGGATTCGTCACTCTTCACAATCGTTGTCTTTCTATTTTTTATAGCATGATGATCTGTGGTACTTGGCTTCTAAGACACAAGGTCTTTATCTTTGAATTTCATTTGCATATTCAGGGCTCTGGACTGAGGTGTCGCTTGCGATACAAGTCCAACTGAAAAAACCGAAGTGTTAACACTAATTTAACGTTCAACTATGAGTGAGTAGGCATGCAACTTTTTCAGACCGACTTATCAGGAACTGATCCACCACCAGCCTAACAAATTTACAGGCCGTTTGATCTGTCGCCTAAAATGTTGATCGTCTAATAATTAGATTAGTTGATGCAACTGAAAATAAATCAGCTGATATACCAGAGCAGTGATTGAAATTTAATTAGATGCTCAAACCATAGTCAATCGATTTACACTTAAAGGCGAAGGCAACCTTTCTTCATGTCATTTTGAGCTAAAATAAGGTTGGTTGGTTATCCTAGACATATTTTCCACTTAATTATAGCTTTTTGTAATTTTGTTAATTACTCGTCCGCTACTCCGGAAGTGACGTTTTAGGAGGCAAGCATTTCGCGCCAATTTCTTTTCATATAGTCTGACTGTGAGAGCTGCCGAGTCAGTCATTGTTCTACCTCGGTTGTGTTAAGTTCCGTCGTCGTTTGCTTTCATTTTCTAGTCAGTCAACATGCCACACTGTTGCTGCGTACCGGAATGTACTAATTATCGTATTACGCGCGCTTTGGGAGTACCTTAGCATCGCTTTCCGATGGATGACACACTTCGCAGTACTTGGCTCGTTCGTGTGAAGAACTCAGCGTTACCCGTCCACGCAACGTACAAAGCAGTCGAGAATTACCGTGTGTGTGGCATGCACTTTCTGCCGTCCGATTACGAAAGGGATTTGTACGCTGAACTGATGAAAGTCCCTGTGAAACAACGCCTGAAGAAGGATGCCATTCCGTCTGTGTTGATTCCCGGCAGTGCCCCGTCGCCACCCCCGAGAAGTGCGTTTTTGAAGAGAGAAGCCTCGCGAGCTGTGGCCAGTACAGTGACTGGAGCCAGTGGAGGCACGTCATCCACTGTCAACCGTGCCTCCGAATGTACCCCAGAGCGTGCCACTCCTGGAACCAGTAGTGATTCGCCCTGTGCTGTTTCCTCCAGCCCAGAGCCTCTAAGCAGCCCTGCAGCGATATTGAGTAGTGGGAGTGATTACAGGCCCAGTTCGACACCCAGTGAAGAGGACAGTTCGTCGTCCAGTGAACAGATCGGTGAGCCAAACTTTGATAAGTTTATTGTGGACTTGTCTAAAGTGTTGGAGCTATTTAGAAGGTGCCAGGTGTGTGACGAGGGAGTCACACGACACGATGTAAGCAGTTTGGGTGCTCAGGTCACCATAAGGCCAGTGGGAGTGTGTCGCGGGACACTCTGGCAAGTTGGACAGTTGTTCCTCTGTCCGTGGTATGCCGGAGGTCCACTTAACCATGTCCAGTGGTGTGCTCTTCACTGGAAACACGTTTCAGTCGGTGAAGACAATGATGGACTTTGGAAAAGTCAAGTTTTTTTTCGAAAACAACATTCAACAACATTCAGAATTCCTATTTAATACCAGTTGTCAATGACGCATACATGTCACAACATCTCGAGTTGGTGGCGGAATTCATGGAGAAGGAGAACTTGTCTGACTCACCAGGGCGGTCCGCCAAGTATACCACATACACTCTAATGGAGGAAGAGACCAAAAAGATAATTGATGTGGAACTCGGAACAGCACAAGCATTCAATTGAGGTAGGCATAACAACGCACACAGTGCATTTGCACCAAGATGTGTCACCACGTCTGTCTTCAGTAGCCGCCTCGTTTCTCTCAACAGCTGCCTGTGCCTGTGTGTACTCTGCCTCGTTGTACTCGGGCTCAAACATGTACCCACCCACTGAATGTCCGTGAAAAAATTCCTCGTCACCACTGCTGTGAACAAGGTCTCCGTCACTCACACTACTGTCACTGTGATACGGGTCACCGACTCCAGCCATTTTCAGCTTACAACACACTAAACAATCCCTAAATCCAACGTAGTTGAGTTCTCTACTAACCTATCTTGCCGCAGAATACTCGCCGATGGAAAGTGGTGGCGACAATTGTGGAAAAACAGCACAAAACAAAAGTAGAATAGAACAGATTCGCACGGTAAACTCAACGCAAAACCAAGTGGCGGGAAACGCTTGCCTCCTAAAACGTCACTTCCGGAATAGAGGACAAGTAATTAATAAAATTGCGAAAAGCTGTAATTAAGTGGAAAATAGGTCTAGGATAACCAACCAACCTTATTTTAGCTCAAAATGACATGAAAAAGGGTTGCCTTCGCCTTTAAGGTAATCGACATTTGACGAAATGGACAGTGGCTTCCATCGTCCTCAAATTACGACGGCGACGATGGCCACTTAGGCACTTTAATTTAATTATCATTGCAGCTACCTAAGTAATTAATGTTTACAAGAAATTGGGAAGAGGTTCCCCATATCCCAGGACTACGGCAGGGGATGACGGTCACTTGGGCATGTTGTTTTTAACCATCTACTCCATTTAACCTTCTCAAAAATTTTTGACTTAAAAAGCTTTAAAATCACACCCACAGTATAACGCCATATGATTATCCCTTAGTGCAAGCAGTGTCGATGTGGCAACTGAACAATGGAGTGTTCGAAAAACAGGATTGCAGGAGTATTTGTTTAAACTGGGAACAAATGAAAACATTAACGACCTCCTCAGAGGCATCTCGCTACGCGGTACTTCTAAACTTATAGGAACATATTTTGCTGAAAAGCATCCGGCATATGGAGTACCTATGGTATGATCACCGTCTCTACTGGGTCGGCGGTATTGTCTAAGGCCAAGGCAGCCAAGGGGCTGAACACGTTAAAAAAACAACTGGTGATAATACTGAAACACACATTGAAAACAAGAAGATATACCTTTCAAAAACACGTACCTGTTTTTCAAAGCTATACTTCTTTCTCTTTCTTGAAATATGGTCCATAATATACTTTTCCTGCTAACAAATGATGCACTCATGTTTCAGAACGTTCCTATCTTATTCAGGTTAATTGGGTGTTTCAGATTTTGAAAGCATAATTGATTTTCTTGGGGAATCTTGGATAATATCTGTATCACTTTCAGCAACTTCAGCTTTAGTACTACTGTTGGTGCCTTGAAACGTTGCTATGCCGCTCCTGTATGTCCTTTATTTTCAATTTTTTGGTCTGACACTTGGTCTTCTAGCCTACAGCACTCAGCAATACACTGTGTAGGCTATACCAGGACTTGCAGCTTTTTTCTGCACAAACGTTTGTGACACCTCTTCTTCTTTTTGATCTACTGATCTACAGAGTTCCACAGACACAGTCCATCACCTTTCGTCAGGAAGCTTTCCTAAGCTTCTTTAGCCTCTGGCATCACAATTTTTTGCTGTTTGATAAACCTTGAATTATACAGGCATCACCCTCCATGGGAGCAGCCGTATTGAAGTAACTAAGCACAACAATACAATCTGGCTCTCTGATTGGTCAATTCAATAGAAAAGCGCCACCAAGTGGCAGGAATGTGCATAATATTTTGTGCAACAGAAACACCTTTTTAAAAAAATGTGCAAGAGTAGACGTGGGAACTTTTTGGAATTTGATTTATAGGTATATTATCTAGCCACATAGAAAAAACTAGGTTGCCCCCCCCCCCAAGTACTCACAAGGATGAACGCTATGAGATCTGGCACACCGACTACATCTGCTAAAGTCACTGAACGGGAAAACGCTGTCATGATTATATATTGTACAGCTGGTCTTGTCGCCGAAATTGGTGTTGAGACCGCTTTACTCAAACATTTCTATCAAGCTTAGGGACAAAGTATAGTACTATAAAACATACGTCGAAACAAGAGTCATCACGCATGTCTATTTTTTTTATTTTAAATTACAGTATCTTACGTAAACACCGCCAGCATGAATGTCATTCTCGAAGACTTCCGTTTCAGCTGAGAATTGCAGGGCCAAAAACGTCTTTGGCGACGACTGCCAGTACGCATGCGCGTGCAACAACCCTGCCGAACAATGTCACGATTCTACAGGCTTTTGTTCAAGTGGTTGCCAGCTTAACGTTGATGGCACATGTATTACGCGCTGCATTGATGGTTTGTGGGGAGACAACTGCAAAAACACGTGCCACTGTAAACCCTGGGAAATTTGTACCAGACTGAAAGGATGTGTACCACGTAAGAGCTATTCTGAGCCTGTTTAAAGGAGAATGCCTCCCGATTTAAGTATTTTTTTACCGTCTTAATCGTTCTATACCCTCATCACCTCGTATATGGTGGATTTTAATTACCTCGCCAAGAGGTGTCGCTTTAACCTGTGAGGAAAGTGAGAAACGACGCAGCGATGTAAGAGTGAGTGCCGATATGGTGTGGTGCTTCGTTCCCGCTTGTGGAAACAATGAAGCTGCGTGGAAAGCGGGTATATATTTTTTCAATTTCCTCGAGTGCCGATAATGCTTCGGAAGTAGCTCGCGGTAGTGAATGAAAACTACGCCGTTCATACCACGTATGAGTACTTGACCTTCGCCGTGTCTGTTAGTGGCTGGCATTTCGTCCACTGACGATCGAATATCGGCTTACCAAACAGCTCATTCCTGGTCACAAGAAGAAACTGAGGCTGAAGTCAGATGTTGTGTCTAATGTGTTAGCGTTCGGTAGGAAGGAGACAAAGCGACGCGGATCAATTATTGATTAGGTTTTGCGTATGGAGAATTGTAATTGCCTGTAAAAACAAAAATAATTACAATTAATTCAAGGCGTGAAAACATAACGTTTCAAATAACCTGTTAGATTACTGCCTCGTTCGTCAGGCTTCTGTTTTCTCCTCTGGATGTTGGATGTTTTTGGCAATTCTTTTTCTCAGCCGAAAGTCGTAAGGATATCTCAGTTTAGATGCGGTGCAAAACTAGAATGGTCCGTGACTGGACACCTGCTCTTCTCCAAGAAGGCGTTTCACTTGCGAAATTTCGTGGCAGCAAACGCAAGCGTCAGTCGTTTCCATTATCGTGACACCATAACAATACAAGTCATTCAAACGGTTTTCGAACTATCAACGTACTGTTGTCCATGCTCGTTCAGGGAACCTCTCTAGTTCTTGATCAGAGCATTCCTGTTCGAACTGATCACCTTTTAAACATAAAGATCGACCTGTGAAGTCTTCGTTGGATGAGCACTCGTCTAAGTTGAGATTGCGAGCTGCCGCGTTGACTTTTATTATTGTGTGTTCTGTTTCATAACGAATTATTCAGTTCCCTCCCCAACCAATACTTATATAAAATTGAAACAAAATCTGTCTCATTAGATACCAATTATAATGCTATGGAGTGCAAATGTTTTGAGAACTCAGCAATGATCACTTCGTTACCGGCTTTAGATGCAATAAACTAATTGACCGTGTACCTAGGCCGTGTAAGCACATGCTTATTCAGTGGTTGCTGACGGAAAGCAGTTGTGGAAAAATAACTCAATTTCATATCATATTTTCAGATATTAGGGGAATCTTTATTTCGATTATCATGCATATCATCCGAATCTTTTTACTGTACAACTTTTGCCCAGACCGTTCTGTGGAAGGGTATCCTGACTTCGCTGCCCCCGACTAGCTAGTAAGTAGATTTGCAGTTTCGCGGCTAATTCGCCAAAACAATCACGTGCACATCTTTCTTTGGCTCACTAGCATAGTCCTTGCGTGACTGGAGGTTTAGTTTACAATATTGGCTTGTTTAAGTTCGTGATGCCTTCTGTCCGGTCGCGATGGGCCTGATCGGGTTCCGAGTCTCCCGGGATAGCAAGCGTTTTGTATGTTTAGAACTGAAAAAATCGCAAGTCTAAATTTTCAACACAGCTATGTTCCCCTGTTTATATTTCACGGGCGAATAATCCGTATTTAACACCGAACAGACCCCAAACTCCCGCGACTGACCATGATAAAGTGGCCTACTGAAATTTGCAGGCTACGATACGTTCAAATACCTAAAAATTCCTAAGAGCGAAATAAAACAACACGTTTGTTTCATAACTCGATGTATTTGTAAGGGTTTTACATCGAATCTTGATGATATATTGGTGTAAAACGATGAATTCAAGCAAAAAAATGACACCAATAATCGAGTTGTGAACTGCTGAACAGACTGCGTTCGAACCTCTGACGTCATTGGTTAATTTCAACACCTCTGTCTGCCGTCAGGTGTCAGGTGGAGTTGTAGTTGCTGCTATCGAGTGGAACTACTCGAATAAACTGAAATAAAATAGGTTCTTTTTGGTGGCATTCTCCTTTAAAAGTCACGAAATAGAGTCATTCTTAACAGCTAAGCTGCTTATATACATTACACACTCCGGAAGTAGCTTTCTATTTTTTCAGTTAGACTTTAAATGTCGAATGTTAGATGTCCCCAGACTGCATTGCAACTTTCATTGGTCTTTGCCTCCATCCAGTAGACCCAAGGAATAGAGCAAAATCAGTAAAATGTTACAAATTGAAATAATTGGAGTGTATTCTTTACCTACCTGAAGTCAAAAGATACAGCGTAACAATGCCGATGTTTCATGCTTGGTTGCAGTGATGTGCTCCGAAAATCCCAATACATTAGTTGCACTTGCGCTGAAAACTCCGTTGACGAAAACTGAAGCGGGGATTTTAACCCCACTAATCAACACCAAATGATAACCGTCAAATCATTGTAGAGTTTCCTAGGATAAACCGTTATAAACCAAACTAAATTCTAGGTTTTCACTCGCTTAGGTTATGCAGTACCTTGCTTTTCTAGTGCGAATCCACTGTTTTATCGGTAAATTTAAACACTCTTTGTTCTTCATGCTTCATTAATTTCACTACCTATTTGTAGAATGTCCAGATGGCTTTTGGGGCGATTCATGCAGTACGTCATGTCAATGCAAGTTCAGCAACCGATGTCATCACCAGACCGGTCAATGTATGAGAGGTAAAATCAATCTCAAAGCTTGTTTGGCTGGCAAAAGTAGAGTCATCTATCTGTTTTAGCATCGATGTGAGACTGGCAATGGTTGGATAGGGAAGTGCTAAGGAATTTACGGGTTTCGATTCGCTGTTGAATTGTTTCTAAATAAAAAGTTTATAATCCGTCACAAGACTTTATCGACAAGATTGTGCACTGCATCAAATATTTTGAAAGCATGCAATTTAACTGAGTGAAAGTATTAACCTTCTGAATGTAAAATGTCTGAAAAATTTGTTTTTGGTTTTATACCAATCTTCCATTGGTTGCCTCACGTGACCTTTTCTCTTTAGTGCAATTTAGTGAAAAAAGAAATGTTATTGTATATCAAAACAACGGCAAAAATAATATGAGCAGATTTCGTATGATTTAAACCGCCAGGTTGGCATCTCTCTACGTTGCTATGGTTTGCGATTGTTCAATTCTTTTTATGCGACTTGGTCTTTTTTCATGAAAATCATTCAGTCCTATTTTTGATAGGCCTTTTTGTAACAATGGATCTTTTTAATCATTTCCTCGCAGTTTTTCAGAGCACAGAAAAACAAAACTTCGATCGACAATTCCAGAGATGATCTGATTTTATTTTGGACATTTTGCGGGCGTTCTACACGACTTCAAAGTATTTAATCTCAGGCAGCCATTTACAAGTTTAAGTAGCTTTTTTCAACTAAAACTACATGTATGCAATAACAAGCTTAAAACGTCTCCTGAGGAGCTTTGTTGAATAACCTCAGCATACTGAATCATTTTCTTTAACCGTTTGCGGTTTTAGAAAAGGGATGTGTGGGACGCGTATTTGGCGATGATTGCCAGTACAAATGCAATTGCGCCGATCTGACAGAAACGTGTGACGATCGCACCGGAAATTGCACGAGTGGTTGTGCAAGTGGAGACGTGAAAGAGTTGTGCCACGCCAACTGTGTCGATGGTCAATGGGGAAAAAATTGTAAAAACGTATGCAACTGTAGTGCCAATCAGCTTTGTAAAAGGTCTTCTGGCTGTTTCATACGTAAGTGATTATCTGTTTGATTCAGTTACCAGATGATTGGCTAAAATTGCGAAAAAAGCTAGTCAGAACACGTGCTTTGCAAATACCTTTGTGACCTCCTGTTTGCTTTTTTGAGCTTTTTATACCTTCGAAAGGTAGGCCGTGTTGTTGGTGACTTGTAGGGTTAATTATCTGGTAAGGTAGAGATTACATTTTGTAGCGAATTCATTAGTTTCTTCAAGGGAAATTCAGCTGTAGGCCTACCTTTTACACATTTCGTTTAAACTTTAGTCTACGAGTTTTGAGCATTGTTTACGGATGGCTTCCATTATTTTCTAGGCTGTGGCTTATTCGGTTCGGAAGGTGATGTTGCTGAATGGATCTTTCGTAGTCCCTTTCACTGAATGACATTGTTAACTGAATAAGAGTGTTGACTAGTCGTGATATATTCTTACGTCGTTTCTCTGAATATATCTCCACGTTGACTCTACATGAAAAAGTGTCACCTAGTTTCGCGATTAATTAACACGCAGGGAATATCTTTGGATTACTTCAGCTAATGAACGATTGTCTCAACAAAATTTGGCCTTTGAAAAGTTGCAAACTTTTTCAGCACATTCGTGTAATGGACTCACATTTGGTGACAACTGTCAGTACAAGTGCAACTGCAATGACCCGACTGAGAAATGTGACGACACAACTGGCAACTGCACGACTGGCTGCGTGCAGCGATCACGTGGCTTGTGTCACGGAGACTGCGTAGATGGTATGTGGGGAAACGACTGCAAGAAAAAGTGTCGGTGTGAAAAGTCGGAAACCTGCCATCGGAACTTAGGATGCCTGAGTACGTGTCCGTTCACAAATATTCCCGATAGTTTTTATCTCCTAACCTGCGGATATACAGGTTATCTGAGTTTTCGTGTCACTAGAAACTGCATGAAACCAAGAGGTATTAAATCCATGTTTCTATTTGTTTACCCATTCTTTAATTTATATCATCCATACAGTTATGGAATTGATCCCACCTTATTGTGTTATATGTACCAATATAGCCTTTACCGAGTACCAATTCAACACATCAACAATTCATAACATAAAATCTAGAATTGCACCTCGAAACTTTTGACAGACTGCCTATGTTTTTAGGACAGCCTTGTAAAGGACTCACGTTTGGTGATATCTGTCAGTACAAGTGCAACTGCAGAGACCCGACTCAGAAATGTAACGACAGAACGGGCAACTGCACGACTGGCTGCGTGCAGCGTTCACTTGACTTGTGCCATGGTGACTGTGTGGACGGTATGTGGGGAAGCGACTGCAAGCAAAAATGTGAATGCGAATGGTGGGAAGCGTGTGACCGGAAGTTAGGCTGTGTATACGGTGAGTGAAGACGCGTTAAACCAGTGACGTCATGCATTAATTTCAAATCCCCAACTACCCGCATGGCAACTGGAAAGTAACAATAGTTGCTCAAAGACCGTTTACCATCAGTCTCCCGCCTCACAGTACATGTAGCTCTGTTAAACGAACATGTATAGTCAGGTATGACGTCATCTTGTTTTCTACAAGGTTGCTTTACCGATTTCATCCACAGGACGTTTTTTTTCATATTTTTCTGTTCCGGCGTTACCAACATACAAATACTGTTTTTCTTTATCTATTAGGTGAGTCTTGTCCAAATCCCAATTCGTACGGACCTCAATGTGACCAGCAGTGTCACTGTGCGACACGTGATGGCTGCTACCGTGATAGTGGAAATTGCAGGGGCGCGTGCCCCGTCGGATGGTCCGGCTCCGACTGTAAGACTCGTGAGTTAATCATTTTAATGATTTAAAACTCCTTCTTTGCCGAGCAAAGAGGTTATTCACAACACTCCCATGACTCCTGGTACTTGAGGTGACAAAAAAGAATAATTCACGTGTTTTAGTGTACACGGAAGGTAATGAGCGTGAAATTGAAAGTGGTGTGTAACACAAGGTGGCACCACTCATGTCAGATTACAACGTGTAGGCTGGATTATTTTAGCATCGTGCCTCACAGGGCTTTGTCTAGCTTAAAACAAGGAATGTGAACGTAAACACCGCAGCAGGAATCCTAGCTTTGTTCTTTTGGAGCTCCTTGAGATGAGAAACCGAACTTTTCAAAGCAATTTTGTTCAAAACGTTAAGATATAGCCACTAAAACGGCTTTCGAACATTTTGGTCGTCGGTGGCCGCGGGGAGCTGTGCTCCTCAAATCCACCTTTTCATTCCATGCGTGTCAAAGTTTAAAAAGGCTGAAATTCGAACGACCAAACATAAACATTGACCTGTAAGATGGCAAGGGGTTATATGAAACTTAGTAGTTGTGTAAGTCTCCTGTGTTTGTGATGATAGCTCAGCGATCACGTGACTGTCTGGAACGCTTCTGTTTGCTATTATAAACCGTTCTGAATTGCATTTGTTTTCATTCCGTAAGATAAAAGGTTTGCTGGTGTTACTTTTAAACACGGTCAATGTAGGTGATCATCTTATTTTGTCGTCATTATTTCTTAGTGCCCGATCGGTTAGACAGATTAACTTACTACAAAAGTGTAATGTCACAGCTACTTTATTGTTACAACGTTTTCAATGTTAACTAGAGGAATGCGTATCATTTGGTACCCGTTATACACATTTTGTAGAGAGCCCGTGTCCTTTGGACCGAACTTACGGAAAGTACTGCGAGTTGATATGCCACTGCATTTCACGCAGTTGTCATCGCGACAACGGAAGCTGCGTAGATTCGGGAGGATGTCAACAGGGATGGATGGGCGACCTGTGTAACAAAGGTACATGAGCGAAGTTCCACACCTTTACCAAAATCTTTTCAACCAGATTTTTTTCATGTCTTCACCGTGGGCCGTTTCTTATTAACTCTCCTCGGCACCAGACGGAACGTCAAATACTCCTAAGAACACTGCACAATTCAGAATGCAGCACAGCGTCACTAATAAAAAATCTCGGGTTTTATGCTTGGAGGCATTTTAAACATTTCAGTACTGTAACTTTTTAAATGTACACGGTTTCCACTACAAAATAAAATTCACCGATTGTGTTTATTGTTAGGATTGACGTCTGCAGTTCAAAACTAATGCCAAGTTTCTATCACATTTTCAGTTAAAAGACCTCACAAACGTAAGTCATGTGTTTAAAATTTTCACATTTCGTCGGAGCTCTGACTATTCAGGGGCGGATCCAGGATTTTGAGTTGGGGGGACAGGGCACGAGAATAACCAGAATTTCGACAGATGTGCGCGCCCAGCCTAAAATGTGGGGACACAGAGGCCTCGAATGTTTGGGGTTGCGGACCTGTTGACTAAAAAATAGCGATAAACGGGGTTTGTTCAGTTTGTTCAGGGCCTATGCGTGTTTATTTACCCCCGACGAGCCCCTGCTTGCGCTCATCCGAACTCCTAAATAGTACCTGGTAGTACTTTAGGGGGGCCACAGCCCCCTTGCCCCCCNCCCCCCCCTAAATCCGCCACTGCTATTACAACGTAACATTTTTGGACTTACGAACACCTGGAATGAGTTCATATTAGCCTACCAAAGATTTATCCAGTTCCAAGTGGGTTTGCCTCGTTATAGCTTAGCCGCGATGTACCCTGCTCACATTCTTCAACTATGAATAGGTCACTAAAAATCTTTGAACGAAATTACCGTGGCATTTGGCAGATCACCGTTACATAGTTTTCTCATGAATAACGTCCACTTTGAACTCATCGTGGGCTGCTAGGACGCGCTATTAAATTATCTGCCAGCATAGACCTTCTGTGACGCAGAACCCTGAAGCGTTTATCAGAAGAACGCTTTCATTGTTAACTGGATTTACTAATCGTTTAGTGGTGCCAGCAAAGCAGGGTTTAATATCATGCCAACACATTGTATTAAATATTCTGGAGAATACGTTTAGGTGAATGTTTGATACCATGGCAACTTTGACCGTGACATTTCGTGCACAACCTACACCTAACTATGCATTCTTTTGTTTTAGTTAAAGCTACGCGTTCAGGGACAGCAACGACTCAGCTCAAAGGTGACGCGGCTATCTCTACTATAATCCTCTCTATGATGCTTATTGCCTTCTCTGTCGGCTTCCTTCTATTCTTACGAAGGGTTGAGAAAAAACGTAAAGAACAAGTGAACCAGATTAAGTTATCTGCGGGGTCACTGTTTAATCTAAGTTCACTCGCAGCACGTCAGTCGCAGCCATGTCACTCAAACGACAATGGAGAAACTTTGGTCAATACTCAAGCAGATGGAATGAGCGTTACAGCTAATGGTGGCTCAATCAGAACCAAAACAATGAGATGTAAAGTGGAAAAAATGAAAACTAAGCGAGTTATGCGAGTGAAGTCGGAACTTCAGCGACTCCGGAAGCAATTCTTGTACGGAAACGGTGGTGCTAGTCACCTCCAAAATGCCCCTGAAGAAGGAAACCTTAAGATCGAAAAAACTACGTTCAGTCTAAGAAGGAATGCGTTTTGGCGCGCCTTCTTTGCTGGAAAACCACTTTGCAACGATCATGTTGATGAAACGGTGAATCCACGTATTTCTGAGATTGGACAAGAAATGAGCACTGATGAACAGCATGTAGAAATGCAAAACAAGGGCGAGAGGCTCCATATTGAGCCAATAGTGCATAATCAGGAGGTAGATGGAGTGTTTGTGGAAGGGAAAATTGAAAAATTAAATGCAGGGGCTATTGCTTTCCGACGAATAAAGACTGCATTGTGGAGCAAATCTTTGCTTAGAAACACATGTAATAAGGATGAGATGGCTGTGCCCGCAAATATCTCTGAAAATGGAAAGAATTCTTCAACTCCAAGAAGCCCTATACAAATCAACATTCACGATGTTCATGGTGGAGGTCCGTCAACAGCACAAACAGAGAATTCCGATAGACAACCGTCGGAAACGAAAAATGATATATCAAAACCGGAAGCGACTGTCTGCCAGGTAGCAAATACATTGTTTGCAGGAGAGACACATCATACTGATGTATCAGAGAAAACAAGTTTTTCTGAACAATTTGAATATTCTGGAATTCAAGCCCCTGTTACAGAAACAGGGCGCCAGAGCGCGACGCTCCCTGTTGAATCAGCAGCTCAAGGGCATCATGAAGGAACAGGCATATAATGAAGAATTCATCATGCACACCCAATACAAGAAAGCTCTCCAGCCACGTGATCTCATCATCTAGCTAGGTAGCTCAGTTGCCTACATTATTCTTTCACGTGTGTTATCCAGAGGTCTTTACGCCTCCGTCTTCCAAAACAGACAATATGTCTAAAAGTTTCCATCGTCTGGGAACTTCAGTCCCTACAGCAAAATTTACACAACAAAATTTGACACTGAACGAGGTTACGTGGCAGTTTTCAATTTGCAGTTTGGCCTAGAATAGCACTACTTATACATGTAGGTGTGTATAATTTTAGTAAAACCAGTGACTTGTGCTAAATATTATGGCATACAACTGCACCGTTGTATGATGTGAGTGTATTGACATGTAACCTCAGGGCTACCGTAGTTTTAGAGCTACGTGGGTGGATGAACAATACCTGGAATGTCTGCCCAAATCAAAGGGAGAACAAATGAAAAAGGTACAGGGTAATTCATCCCATTGTCGTCGTATTTACTCACCTCGTCAGCTCAAAATGCCGTTCACTCGTGTCAAGACACACGAGTTCATAGAGTTTCTTCAGCGGTGACTCATACGTCAACAAAATAATAGGATGTGCTACTGTTTGTAAGGTTGTAGTTAAGGATTATCAATAACTTCAAGTAGGCCATAGTCCCAGCTCTCCTATCTTTCACCTCCGTGGCTACGTTCTGGGGGCAACTGGAACTTTGCATTAAACCCATCTGCAGATGTTCGAAAGTCAATTTCAAAAAGTTCCCAAATATACACTTGCACGGTTAGTTTGACTTCTAATTTAAAAGTTGGAAAAAATATAACCTCAACTAATGTGTTAGCCACCAGGTGTCAGTACAAAATGATCCGAACAACCAATCAAATGCCTGAAAAATATTGTGTCCATACAGTTCTCCTTCAAGTCGTCTGCTTGGCATGAAAACATTCATCAGACGACAGTCAGCTGATATTATCCTGCTGGCTTAGCTAGGTTGTTTACTGCTACTGACTACATTGGATAGTATCAATTCTTGGATGGGTGTGCAAGTAATAGGAAATTACCAAGGACCGAGACTCAAAAACCAGCAGGCAGCAGTTCGGAATTGAGGGGTGTCAAATCAAGTGTCTAAAAGTGTCATCGCACTGAAACAATCTTTGGCACATTCCTGAATCACTTTGTGTTTCACAAACAACAGTTAGTTTTGGGACAGCTAAGACTCTGCTGAAACCATGAATTATTGAAAGAGTGTGCAACTTCACAATAGACTGGCAAGATGTCTGCCTCTTGCAACATTCAGTGATTCATGTGTCAGGTTCTGCTCAAATTTCTGAGCTGGAATTTTTAGATATTACCTGGTGTAAGGCTACTGCAAACAAACGTATCAACAATAAGTGCAAGAGAAGTATTGCTGCTGATAAGTTTTTAACTTTTTGTGAAAAAACAGAGCTCTTATCATGCGCGCATCCAGGGGTGGGGATATCGGGGGCTTGAACGAGCCTCCCCGGTAAAGTGGGTAAAAAGGTTGGCCTCAGAAAAACAAAAACTCCGAAAAAGTAGAAAATGAGAAAAAAGTTCACTTAAAAGGCAGGAAATACCAAAATTCGACGAAAGCACAATTCGTAGCTCTGAAGTACCCCGTGAATCTGAATAAACGTCCATATTCTCAAAATCTCGAGCCCCTCATTTTTAGGCTTTGTGCGCGCATGCTTCTATCACAAACAGCGTTACAGACACTCAACAGATATAACAAAAATCTAAAGAGCTTTAAAAATAAGAAGATACTAAGCTGATGATGGAAATAAGGCTGAGCCCACGAGAAAATTAATGAGATTGTCACTGTCAGTTACATGTACATTTAACAGTGCTCAAAGAAATATACTGCATATGTCTTTCCTCCACAATGAACCATTTGCCACAAATCAAATTCCATCACAGGGTAACTTCACACTAAACCTATCCCAGTTCCAAACATTCAATTGTAAAAAGGCCTACCTATTCTTAATTTGAAAAGGTGTCATTTATGGTGCATAATCTTTAGTTTAGGTCACACTACAAACATTATTTTGCTTCATAAATTTGTAGTAATAGTTGTCTCAATCTCAAATGTACTGGCAGTAGTTTTTACCTACATGTGAGTGATCAGCACTGCTTTTTATGAATTTCTAAGCCTATTTTGAGACCCTTTTATGTAAAATCATGAACTATGCTTCGAATTTGAGAAATACAAAAATGGAAATATTGCCTGTGTTCTGTAATTCATTTATCTTAAAGATTCAAATGTTGCGCAGATTTCAGTATCTCACGTTCTGAAGATTGTTGAATTGGAGTTTTTGGCGAAAGAAAATATTTACTACTCCAATTATGTGCCATTTAAAACAGGAAGTCAAACGAAATTTTAACTTTACGGTAAAGAAGAAGCTCTTCAATTTCAAACAAAACTATTGCCAACATGACCATTCCTCTACTGTATTTTCAAAGGCTGAACTATTGTATTAAGGATGATAAAAATGTTTCTATGTTTTAAAATGTTTGAAGGGAGCTACACAGTGCAATCAATGCTAATAATGATGCTCATTTCTCTTAATGCTTATTTTTGCTGAGCACTTAGACAAAATGAAATTTCAGTTGTTGGCCATACTGTGTGCTTAAGTGAAGAACATTTTGGTTATCTATTCCAGTTAAATAGGATTACTGTAACAAGGTGTTTAGATGAAATGCTATTCAGGTTGTCAAAACTTTTTTTATTTTGGGTAAGATGCAGGATGCAGAGATTTTTTAAACTTTTTCTTTGCCATTAAGGTTGGGCTCAAAATCTGTGTTTCCTGGTTAACTCATGGAAGGCATTGAACCGTTTGTATGCAAGCTGTACGGCGAGTCATTAACAGTTAACAAAGCACACTACCACATATTCAGGTTGAAATCTGTGATCTGCCTCCTCATCATGAATGTTTGCTGCTACATGCTAAAAGAGCAAACTACCAGTGTGCCATTCACAAACGAGCCTTGCAACAGCGCGTCAGTGCACCATCTCCAGTTGGTAATGGGTGGCTTTTGGAGCAGGTTAGCCTGAAGCTCCACTGGATGACTCTGCCTTTAGCCCCAGAAAATGCCATGAAAAATGTTAATGGCAAGAGCAAAAGAAGTGGTTGGAGTAAAAAGATGTGCTCTTGTTTAGTGAAGTCAGCCATGCCATGTTCTAAATTGTGTTTCAGTCAAAAAACAACTTTTGAGGACAATAATGATGATATAAATGATAGAGTGGCTGAAGAAACATAATAAGTGCATGCTATGTTGTCAAAGAACTTTTAATTGTCAACCTATTGAAAAATATTGACAACTTTTAATCGTGCTGGTGACTGTGAGGACTGTTGGGTGTATCGCTCTCTGTGACATTTGATAGTAAACAGCAATGTTGATAATGATAATTAATTGTGGCAATTATTGAAAGTGATGACAATGAATTTGTTGCAGAAGTGCTGGAAATATATATTGTTCATATGTAGGTTGTGATATTAAATCTTCATCAAGCTCCATCCAAATGTTTAACAGTATATTTTTTGGCAGATCAGAATATAGTACTATGTTTTCTGGTCAACAGGGGGCACTGCTAAAATATTTCTTTTTCTAATATCATAATCATACCTTGTTCAGTAACTTCAAACAAACAAATCCCAATCAAGTTATCATTCAGTTTTTGTCTAGTGTTGTTGGTTTTTGAAGATTAGTTTTTTGTGCCAAATAGTGCAAAAACTAAAATTGTTCAGGTCAAATTTCTCGAAAACGTGCAAGTCAAACGTTGGGAACATTTTAGATTCTTAAAGTATAGTACTTAATGACCTTAAAAAAACAAAATTATTTCGCCACCAAAAAGAGGCCACGGAAGTGATTTTCTGGGCTTCCTAGAGTCGAATGGACTATGGCATAAGGGTCCTGTACTAATTGTATACATGTATTTGTTTTGAGTTGTCTACTCTAGTTTACTTGCAACATATGTCTGTAGGCCTACCTTCAAATATCCAAATCAACGAGGAAATATATGAAGTTAAAACTATAACCGTTTTTATACCGTGATTAAACAAACTTGACCTCAGATGTATCATGTGACAATGCGTTGTGTTACCACGGTAAGGTACGTGTAGCTATTCGTGTGATCTGACGTCACAATCAGCCTACAGTGCATGTTTTGTCTGCGTGATAATGAACAAAAGCATCATTGCTACCTCTTACTGATTGATTTTGAAAAAGCTTTCGATACGCCATTCATACTCAAATTACTTCCGTACTTTACGTATGTGTTTAATTTTGGACGATTCTGAGTTAATTCGTAGATGGTCATTTACTTTAATAGACAAGTTTGCGAAATATCTAGAAAACAAAGTACTTTTGAATGGTTCAAAAACACTTCGGTGAAAATACTCGAGTTATTGAAAGCATAAGTTTTTGTTAAAAGGACACCAAACCATGTTTTGGTGGTTTCAACCAATTCTCGTTCAATTATCTGGTAATGCATCATTGGCACTCCACTTGAGTTATTTAAGAAGAACTGAACTAGGACCTTATACTCCTCTGTCACAGACTGCCCATTATACTTCTCGTTACGTGTATCTCAACACATGTGTCGTGTAACTCGCTTAAAGCGTAGGTCACTTTCAGCGGAAATGAAATTGTGCAGTCAGGATAACGTTGATTAAAAAGTGATTCATTTTCGTTTTTAATCTAGTAAAATAGATGCCTCACACACCATTTGGGAGCTTTGCAGAAGCAATTTTGAGTTCTAAAATTGATCATTTTTTAATCAAATAGCGTATGGAGTCAACAATATGTTCTGAAAGGAAGTTCTAAACGAGCCAATGCCTTTTTAAATGCGTGGCAAAAATAAAAATATGTCTTGTTCTCCATTGCCGTGTACTTCGAAGATCGAAGTCGGTAGAGAATCTATTTTCTATAAGGCCTGGTATGAAAAGGTTTTCTATCGTGTGTCTTGTTTGTGATTTTTAATGCAGAAATTTCTTGTGTGTCCTATGAAAAAAATCTGTAGCAGTTGTATTGTTTTGACATCCAATATTAGAATCGTGTGAATTAAGAAGCGCAACTTTTACAGCATGCAGCAAATAATGGATGTGCATACTGTGTTGCGTTCTCGTTCAGTCTGGAGTGTAAACGTTCATGCTGGAGCGAGATAAAAACCGACCGTAAAATCCTTAGGCAAATTTGACTCAACCCAGCCAGTAGATGCCCGCATTTCAGGTTTACCCTCCAACTCACTCTCCAAACACACATGAATCTGACACAACAACACGAGTCTGCTGCCAGTGTTGCTAATATGTACGGAAGCGAGTCATTGAAGGCCAACCTCACTATCCTGTCAGGATATGACTTGTGTTTCATGAGTTTCAATCTTTTGCGTGATGAAATTCCTTTCAGTTAGCGATCTGTTTCGCTACAGGTTGTATGAATCTTAAAACTGGACGCATCGTACATGTAGATGTCGTTGAAGAAATGAAGTCACACATTCACATTTTTTCTCCAAAGCCATTGCAAGAAATGAAGCCATGAGTATATTTAAAGTATGTCAAAAATCCAGTTAAGTTTTGTAGTCTCTTTATTACTGAAGATATCGTTACTACAAAAACATTTGATGACACATCACATAACGCTGTAACACAGTGGTGTGTAACGGTTAATGTTGCTTAGCGTATGTTTTGGTAAGGCAGACAGGAAAAATGTAAGTTGTACGTTCGAAAAGTAATATAAAATTAGAGTAATGAGGCTGATTATGAATCAATAATTACAACGCCTACATCTCGAACATATTATAACGATGGAAGACAACAAATTTAAGATGTCAGACTCGACTCCTTTCATAATTTAATCAAAACACTCCACCGTCGCCGTGTTGAAAGATACTATATCCCAAGATGAACGTCCTAGTGTAATTTGCCTTGTCACAGCGTCACCTAATAGGTGGAGCCCAAGCTGTATTCGGAGACCCTCAAGCCAAGCCTGAGCGTGGGGTGAAGATTGTAATTACCTTGGATAAAAACAAGATTTCTAGACATAAAACCAATTTTGAGGAATTACCGTTAATAAATTACTTGAGGAAAAGATAATTTTGATGTTGTTTTGCAAATACAATAATTAATGTGATGCAATAAGACTAAAATGAAAGCAAACACAATTCAACTGAATAACAAAAGTTTTAGATCCCTTTGTAAGCATAGCAATACAATAGTATCAGAATTTCTTTATAACATTAAATCTCTTTGTGTGAGTGGATAGAATTTTATACGTCTGTATGAAAATGAATTATTTTCATTCGTTGTCATATATCATTGTATTCTTAACATCAGTTTGTTTTATTTATGTATTCGTATATAATCATTGTATATAGACTTCTTTGTATTTTTTACCCAGATCTAATGCCTCTTGGCGCTTTCTGGGTTATGTATATTCATTGTATTCTGAAGATTTCGTAATAAACATTAAAAAATAGCAATACAATACAATATCAGTCGTGAGGAAACATCATTTGTATTTACGTCGAAGTTTATGCAATTATGATAATATATAACTGTAATTAACTAAGAATAGTTTGAAAGCAACCACCTGAATTCAATAGAATGACATTTTCCGCATGGTTTTGTAAGTATAGCTACAGATTCTAATAAATACAATAGTAATTTATATAATATTTTAGCATAATATACTACCATATATTACGTGATATTTATATCCTAGTTTTTGTTGCTAAAAGACACGGAATAAAATAAATATGAATAATAAATAATTTTCACTACATAAACAAAAGTAGAGTAATAATAAATAATGTGACTCAATTTCATTTTTTATTCTAACTTTGTAACACATCAGTTCAAAAGACATTATAAGCATTGTAATTTTAACACACAATTCATATATTGTATGAAAACAACATTCCATGTTTAAAATACATTATACAATACATGTCAATACAGGTATCTCAGCTATGAGACCTAGCACTTTACAATACAAATGTTCTGAAATAACTGCAATATTGAAAACAATACTCGTCAGGGATAATGTATGTGGTTCGACGTAACATACGCCACAATTTGGTACACTGAAAATGTTACCAAGACAAGTTTTCCCATTTATACTGCATATAATTAGTCTACTTCAGACTAATCAATCAATGTTATATGGCTATTGACCATTTCATAAGAAGACATTGGCATCATTACAACTCCTTGGACATTAACCTCAAACTGTATCTCAGGGTAAATGCTAATCCCCAAAGTTATCAAAATATAGTTTAACAGGTTCACGGTAGCCCTTAATTTTAAGTTTTGCAATTTAAACACGATCTGCTTGGGTCTTCACCAGGACTAATACAATAGTACAGCAACTCTGATGTTACAAAGACATGCCCCTTAGAAGTTATGCTTCAAAGAGAGTTCTGCCAGACAAAAATGAGACTACTTTCCACAAGTAGTTAGTATGAAAGACAGACACACATTCTGATAGATTGTGGAGTTTAGCAAGTACATGCACGCGCACCCAGCCTAAAAATGGGGGTCTCGAATTTATGAGAATGTGTACCTATAACTAAGAAAAGATTGGTGGAAGTGGACTTTTGTATCAATTTTTACTTTTTTCGGAGTTTTTGTTTCTCTGGGGCAAACCTTTTTGCCTACTACGCCAAATAGGGGGCTCGTTTGAGCTCCAGAGCCCCTTGTATGCGGGCATGGGAAACAAGCTGTGTGGGTACAGCGGAATGTATCAAAAATAAGGTTCGTTTAATGTTCTGAGAAAGAATTTGACTCAATAATCCCTGTTTAGGGTACATATTATTCAGCAAGAGGCACGCGTATCCTGTGATAATGCAGAGTAGTGCCTGGGAACTTGATACTAACACATCAAATCAGACTGTTTACACTAAAACAACAGTTTTTATTTTAGTTGATAAGTGAATTGTTCCTCTTGGATATGGCGAATACACAATTGCAGGTTATGTAGCTCTTCTCAGGCTTTCCCTGCTAGGTCAGATCTATGCATACTCTGCACCCAACTCGCACAACTAAAATTGAACCATACACTGAGAAATAGCCTACACGCCAACAAACAACATCATTGGCTTGTGAAAGCTTGCAAACATTCTACCTGGCCATGTAAGTGCTATCTCACCCCACTTTTCACATAGTAAACAAGGCCAGCTGACCAGTACACTGGGTCTGACCCTGTAACCTGAACTGTAGACTACACACAGACGAGTCTTCTTTAACCAAACACAGCTGATGCAACTCCACTTCAATTTTGTTACATTCCTGGCAGAAGATGTGCAGCCACTACCGAATGAGACACATACGACAATGCCGTGGGCCTCAGCATTGTCAACTACTAGTTACTATTCCTAATAGGTAGGCCTGTTACTATTAATATTCTACTGCAGTACTGACCCCTGTTCTCCGATCATCACTTGCCAATAGTAGTATGGAATATATAATGAATATACACTTGCCCCACCTTATTTTTATGCAAGCGAAACAAAGTATTTTGTAAGCATCAGAGGACACACTGGCATTACAGTCATCCATGTTATTACGCTGTATTTGACCTCCTCTCAGATGGTGGCGCTACTTGTAAGGCTGTGATGTATTTAGGTCATAAGTCGATGTGAAATCTACGGAGGAACCGGATGTTCGAAATGGAAGACGTTTTGCGTATTTGTTAGTAATTCACTAAGTTGAATTTATAGTTTTATTCACCACAAAAAGTAATATGGGAGAGTTCAGATTATAGTAAAAAGGATACTAAAGCCTGTTTTGGCCTGTTAAGAGATTTCCAAAAGCCTATCAAACCAATGAGTTTTCTGAAATAAAATAATACTCTCTAACCATCGATAGCCCTCAAGAATTAGGAGCAAAGTTTAAAAACTCCTTGCAAAGTCTCGTACACGCTTTAGGCGAGTTGCACAACAACTGTAGGGAAAGAAACTTACTATCCAATCTCTAACGCCTAAAGTACAAGCTTTCTGTTGAATCTTTTTATCCCTCAAGTGTGACACCAATAACACGTTAGCAGGTGACAGAACTAAGATTATGTTAATAACCAAAACAGGGTTTACTATCCTTTTGATGAGCACATTGTGGCGTGGTTCCCAGTCGCCGTAGTGAGATGCAACGTGCTACTGCTTATTTGACAACTGCAACTCTAAGTTCGGCAAGAGTATCCATGAACGTTCCTGTTGACAAGAGGTGAATAAACGCTATGTAGCTACAAAAAAAACGCCCGGTGCGTTTAATTACACAACGGGTGCTTGTTGAGAAATGCCTGGGCGATAAACGTTGAGGTCAGTTTCGACCTGAAAATACTCACCATCACCACCGTATCGTTAGGGACACGTATTTTGTTTATTGAAGGAATGTTCCCCCTAACTGCAAGCAACACAAGCGTTAAAAACTGCATAAGTATCAGGACAATGCGTTTTCCAAGCTCAATCTCTAAGAATAATGTTTACATGTGCAACAAACTTGTTGGTACAATTCTTTAAGGGCATTACAAGGCTAACACCTGAGTGTTACATAACTTTTTAATAAACACTCCCCGTTTGATTTCCGCTCCTAACAAGAAAGATATATTAAGGGTTATCTGAACTAATTCGAAGCTCATTACGCAGGCAAGCTATTACTTCGGCCCGACATATTGCGTCATTATATTCACGTTTTACTTTTACCATTTTGCTAAAGATGAAAGAGGTCATTGACTTTCAAACTATGATGACTTTCGTAGACGCAAGAATCTGGCGATCATGCTAGCAAGTCCAAACTTGTGCTTTGCTTGTAATACCCAGTAATATCTCGCGAAGACTTGCGTGATCACGTTTTCGCAAAGTTCTAGCTTCTACAAAGCTCACGCTTAATTGTAGTAGTAAACCACGTGTCGTGTGCTCAGTAATCGTCCGTCTTTCCGTTTGCCTTTTTCTTGACCTCACCGGTGGCGCCTCGTTCTCGCCTCTGTTTCACGAAAGACTTACAGTTCTGAAATCCGATGACACCAACAATCCAGAGGAACTCTATACACTCACACAGTGTCAACATGGATAGACCGACCCAAAGACCGAGCTGTCCACCCAAATCACCCAGAAGGTTTTCCCTTGGATAAGCAGGACTCTGTGCAGTCTTCTCGAGGTTGAGTTCTTGATAGAACACCTTAAGTTGAGCGAAGTTGTTCCTAAGACAATGCAAAACACACATTAAGGCAATGACACGAATTTGGTAAAGCTTTGAAAACGTTAAACTGAGAGGAATAAGTCGATGGGAATGTGTCTACATTTACATACACGTGTACAAGCGAGTTGTGAAGCTAAACTTAGATCACATTTCGATTTGAAGGTTTGTGGAAGACCGGAGTATCAAAGACGACTTAAGGGTAGACCACAGTTTTCGAAGAAAAAATGTCCAGGCAAGCACGCATTACCACTTAAGAAAACAACTTAATGCATACAATCTAGGCCTTATATGAAAGATAAATGTGTGCAAACCGAATGAAACAAAATTTATCGAATGCATAGACCTACATATAACAGTGATGACTATTCATTTATTGCTGCGTTTAGTGCTTTATCCAGGAACATTACAGCAGGAGTCTTGTTCCCCGACCCATATATTCACATTTCCTATGACCCCAAACGATGTTAAATCGCGCCTATATCACCGGCACTATGTTATCCGATGCTCGCCAGAAGTTTGAGTAATTAATTTTGGGCAGACTGAGACTGTATTAAGTTGTCAGGTTCCCCCATATATAATATATATTGAACAAACGTGAGATTTTGTTGGAAAAATTCTCCTGGGAAACTTTGCATATTCATCTAAACAACCGTGTGATTTAGATTACTGAATGTGCGTGCGCGTGTGTATACGTGGTTTGCCTTACGTCTGAAAAAAACATCCATAAATTCTCATTGAAATGTGAGCTGTTATTTTGAAAAATACAATTCTAAAAATTAACGTAAATAGCAATGATGATCAGACTTACTTTATAGAATTACTTACTCAGCTTTTGCAAACTCCGTCCCTGATTCAATCAACTTTTTCAACTCAGGGTTCTTGTTAGCAACTCTCTTCTCCCATTTTTCCTTCATACATAAGTAAAAGAGTGCATGTAGCAAGCTCACGGCATATATCAATAAAGCATAAAAATATTTCCAGGTGATCAGTGCAATGGGCCCACATGCGAGGCCTGCGCACGTCTGATACAACGTGTATCAGACCACCTGCAATTATTTTTTTAAAGCTCACGGCACTTTCAGGGGCATATCTATGGGGGCCATATCTATGGGGACCATATCTATAGGGCCATATATATGGGGGCCATATCTATGGGGGCCATATATATGGGGGCCATATCTATGGGGGCCATATCTATGGGGGCCATAACTATGGGGGCCATATCTATGTGGTCCATATCTATGTGGGCCATAACTATTCTGGCGTCAAACTTTTGTACTCATAAACTTGATATGCACAATTGGGTGTCTGCACGTGCATTTATTTCTCAATGGTAGTTTTCTCGAAGGTTAGTTAACAATAAAAACGTATGTAAAGTGTGTCTCAAGACTAGGGACACATTTTAAGTTGGATTAAATCGAAAACAATTAAACATATTTAAGTGATTCTGTCAGATAACCGAGCCAGTGGGTAGAAATTTTACTCATCCACCGTGTGTTGAAATCACAGTCCGCAGTTCTTACTATAACCATTAGCCAACATGAATGCTATCCTCCTTAAGTTTTGATTTTGTATTTTTTCTGCGATGTCTTATTTAATTAAATTGTAGCCATCTTGTGGTATGGTACATTTCAAAAAACGTGAAGTGAGGCTACTGGGGAAGTGGGGTCGTCATGTTTTGACACGTCGTCAAACTGTATAAGACCAGTCATATACTGTTCTACATGTGTCTAAGATGAACCTCATCAGTTAATATTTGGAATGAAGTCATTGACAAACACGTATGCCCATGGATACACCATCATCATACTTTTGACTGTTAGACATGTAATGACGTCATTTTAATCAGAGTAAATTAGTGTACAACATTTTTATACGCAACGTGAAAATTATCTATGTTCCACGTAAAGATTGCATTAAGCTCCTAGCTCCAAGTAAAGATTGCGTAAAGCTCCTAGCTCCAAGTAAAGATTGCATAAAGCTCCTAACTCCAAGTAAAGATTGCATAAAGCTCCTAGGTCCAACGGGAAATCCAACTTTTGATTTATAATGTTTACCTTGAAAAAATTGGCCTCAAAATGGTCTTTTGTTGTTATATTATGTAGGTGATTTCGGGGCCTTTATTGTGATGCGACAACTTTCTACGAGTTCGTCACATTTTATGTTTCCAGCATGGTCTTTTACATGAACATGCATATCGGTAGGGGTAAAAATCAAAAGTTGACATTTTGGGTGGAACGAATGTTTGTACCCGCTTTAAATGCATAACCCCCTTTTCGATTTAGTCATATTCAACATAATTATCATAGATATAATTTGAGACACCCTTTATAACCAGCATAAAATGAGTCCAATCTTTCAATAAAAGTTTTGCTGTCCCAGAACAAAATACTTTGGGAGTTTTCGGTGCACCAACTCACATTGTTTTGTCCAATGTCTGAATAAACAAAATAGCACAGTGGAAATGGTTGAAATTAACGTCTAGTGATGTGTGAAAATGTAGAAAACGCCCAAAATTTAGAATGAAAATTACACTTTTCCCTTTGAGTCTCCAAGTATTAATGTACATATCGTAAAGTGAAGACGAGGCCTTCATACGAGTAGTGTGTGTTATTATGGAACTGAGCTTAAAATAATAGGTTAAAAGGGTGTTGCAATAAACAAGACATCTACCCTATTATTCACGGCAGGCCACTTTGCAGTAGACACCTCCATCTGATATGAGACGTCCCTAAAACAGACAGGCGAAAGTTTTGTCATTTATGTACGCTAAGATACCTGTTGAAATGAAATGAAATGAACAGACGACGGCACTCAAAGGCCACCCTTGGGCACGTTACTGTAATGCCGACGATTTATTAAGGAGACTCAATATGGAACAATCTACGATAGGGGCATTATGAATGAGTTGGACTTTCTCAAAACGCAGATTTATCTCCCTTCCATCTGACTGTCGGCCACTTTGAAAAATTCAACCATTAGGTTTTCTCAAAATCTGCAAAGAAAACAAACTGCAATATTTACCCCCAATTCATTGACATGTTATATAGATCCTACAGTGTACTTACGAAATCGGTTAGACTTCCAAACAATGTACTTAGATACTTAAAAGAGCTATTTATCAAATTATGTATCACTATGTTTGTGGCTAAGGGTACTACATATTGCGTTGTACATTAGCCCAGTTAACTATCTTCAGTTCATAATTGTGTTCTTAGAAATCAGCAAGTTCAGACTAACGTGATGTGACCAAATTATGGCGCGCAAGAAGGTTAAATTTACTTTTATCTTTTGCTTACTTACTCGCATGCTTCCGGGCAATAGCAGCCTAGAGTGTCCTCAATGTATTTCTTGTGAATTCTTTGGAAGCAAAGCTCTGAAACATAAGATATTATCTCAATGCACGTGACGTCGTTACAAGTTATATAATGTTGTCCCAAATCTTTCATAAAGATAGACCAAAATCTGAGTACATGTACCAGGATATGGTAATGTTTTATTGCAGGAATTCCAAAGTAATTTGTAGAATGTCATAGTACAACCAATACACAATTTTACACAAATTACAACCTGTTGTGCAAAGCGGATGTGCAAAGGCGGTAGACAATAAAAACAACTGTCTCTTCGTTTTCTTCGTTGGAAAGAGTGATTGCCTGGAATGGTTTACCATTAGGTATCAAATCAATTACTGTTAAACGTGCATTTAGAAGTAACTTAATAACTTTTTTATTATCTAATTAACTGTATATCTGCATGCATGTCAAAAATTGTATATATTAATTAACTTGTTTATTTCATTTTTCATTCATCTGTACATATCATTGTTCATCTTATTTATTTATTTTTTTATCTATTTATTGTAATTTCGAGAACCATGTGGTAGATAAGTTTCACACGGTCTGTTTTTTATCCTCTATAAGTGAAGATATATATTTATTTATATTATTATTATTATTATTATTATTTATGTTCTATTTCAAATAGTAGGTGAACGACAAGTGCTACTCCCGTGGAGCATGTGCAGGGGTCAATTCTCATCTGAAAAAATCATTTGCAGTTTCGCTTCAATTAGTCAATTATTGGAATACACATACAGTACACGAGTTTTTGGTAACAGCCCCTTCCCTCCCCCAAGGATAATAGTTCCGTTCAGGAAATAATTTCCGTACTCGAAAAGTGATTGGTTGCATTTACGCTTGAAGCAAACTTAGAAATGTGTACTCTGGCATGCGGCGCGGTACATGTAGGTTTGGAGTCTGAGCGTAATGCGAGTGTGGGCTCGGAGATTACAGCAGTGCAGTTTAAACGTGGAAGCATTTCAATGTTCAAATTAATAAACAACAGTTACCGTCATGAGCTCCAGGCATGTCATCACACATCCGGGTAACTTCTTCATCAGACAGCAGTGACGGATAGCGACACCCACAATGCTCCTTCACCGAACGTTGGAGGCAATCCATTAAGCAAGCCTTCAAACGAAAACATGCTTGTATTAGAAACAACTATGAAGATGCTCTGCCTTTCAGTGTAGTTACATGTACAACCCATCCACACGGTCGTTTTCTCTTTATGAAATCGAATTTGAATGACAACTTCATGAGCTGATTTCCGAAGCCGTATTATTATTTGCATTACGTTTTTGAAATCAAGCGCACACTTAGATGACATGTTTAAATTTCAGGGATTGATTTGAAAGGTCCAGGAAACTTTTCTTTTTTGATAGAAATCGCATTTTTATAATACAAAAAACGATGCAGTAGGGAGCAGTTCTTACCTTGACAGAATAACCGTAGGATTTGGGCTTGTAGAGGGCGTCTTCTGGCCTGGTGCAGTTACCGTAAGGATCGGGCTTTCTGATAATTACCCTCTGAAACAGTGCAATGTCAGAACATCTAGAACGTTGATAGTCTTAGTTAATGTAGGACCTCAGAAGAATGCTCAAACTTAGCTTCAGAATATCACACTTCAGAAAAGACTGGTCGGCATTGTATTTCTACAATACATGTACGTTCTGATCAAAGTAATTGTTTGAAAATGTTCCATTATTGCATTAAAGGGGCTGGTGAGTTGCACATAATTAAAAGTAAATAATTTTGAAAATTGTAACAGCGTTTTGGAGATCTCAGTTGTGACATGTAACTTGATCATGTTATTGATACTGTCGTTTTGTTGTGAACAGATCTTTATGTCTTGCTACACGTTCCTTAAAAGGCATTGGTCACACTCAATTAATGGCAGAATGCTTTAAAGTTTTTAAAAGGTTTTACAAGTTTTCTACTTTTCCTAAATGATAATGGATAGTTTTGTTTCTAATTTACTAAATACATAAATTTGCCTATAACGTTTCTAACCTGCAGTCGTAATTGAATAGTTAATAAAAACACGAAGTTCTTTTTACTTCTTATAACGTTGTTTAATCAGGATCTCTTTGCTGTGAGATTGGCCATTGCGCCACTATATGTAATTAAATATGATTAAAGGGAGCAATGAAAGACTTACAATGGGACATATCTAATTACAAAAAACAAAACAGCAAACAAAAACACTGATAATGTGAGCATCGATTCATTTTAAAACCGATAAGGTGACAAAAAACAGCATTTTATGCGTGTAATGCTTACTACTGTACTTACTCGTTTAATGCCTACATTCGACGCAAATCCCGGCGCAATAGTTATTCCGTCATTAGCTGGATAGGGCATGACATCCTTAGAATGTATCACTACACGTATCCCTGCCGTGTCCGTGATGGATGGCACATACTCGTACTGTTCAATGTTGAGAGTCAATGTAAGCCCTAGAGGACAACAGGACGGTGATCAGTTGAAGCAAACCAATAATCTGAGGCAAGTCATCTTCGCTTATGGGTATAAAACAGTGACTATCATCCACAATTTAAAATTACAGTCAAAAACTATCATTTAAATGGCTGATATTTTGCCACATTACTCCAATAAGGTCCAGAGCATTTTCTCTCTCGCGATTTTTCTTTTTCGCGAGTGTCTTGCTCGATCAAAGTACAAAACGATTTGAGTGATCTCGCCTTTCTCGTTATAAACTTGTAGTCATTTCTCAAAGCACGTCAAACTGTGGCGCCAGCTTCAACTAAATGACAGCTGCATGCACGCGTGCCAGGATCGTAGGCAGTTAATTTTGTAAGTGTGGGAGGATTTAGTTGTTCAATAACAGCAGACTGGACTATTTTGGACCAATTTTTAACATAAAAGTAGTCATCTTCGAGCAACTACTAAGTATTACAGTGCTACATGTATTGTACCGTACAAAAAGTTACCTACGCAATACATTGTCTCGGCGATATCAGTATTGCACATACATGTACAGTCACCTGCGCAGTATATACATGTAGATTCACAACGATATATTGCGTATACAGTCACCTGCCCAGTATATACATGTAGATTCACAACGATATATTGCGTATACAGTCACCTGCCCAGTATATACATGTAGATTCACAACGATATATTGCATATACAGTCACCTGCCCAGTATATACATGTAGATTCACAACGACATATTGCATATACAGTCACCTGCGCAGTTTAAAGACTTACAGCGATTTATTGCATATACAGTCACCTGCCCAGTATATACCGTAGACTCACAGCTATATATTGCATATACAGTCACCTGCCCAGTATATAGATTCACAACGATATATTGCACATACAGTCACCGGCGCAGTATATAGATTCACAGCGATATATTGCATATACAGTCACCTGCGCAGTATATACATGTAGACACACAGCGATTTATTGCATATACAGTCACCTGCGCAGTATATAGATTCACAGCGATATATTGCATATACAGTCACCTGCGCAGTATATAGATTCACAGCGATATATTGCATATACAGTCACCTGCGCAGTATATAGAATCACAGCGATATATTGCACATATAGTCGCCTGCGCAGTATATAGCCTCACAGCGTTATATTACCATGGATGCAGACGCCAACACTGGGCAAAGCCTCACATCGTCACATCACCATGCATGCATTATGTGTAGTCACCGTGTATTACCATGAATGCAATCACCTACTCTGGACATAGCCCCACATTAGTCACTTACATGTATTCAGTACGATGTATCAGAGTGTCACCATAGACAAAGTCACCTACGCAAGACAGTCTCACAGCGTTATATTACCCTACAAGTAGTCACCTACACAGGTTACAGTTTCACAGCGACTGTCTTACAGAGTAATTTTATCATTCATGTTGTTCAGTTAACTAAACATTACCGTAGTCTGGGCCTGACTTGCTGATCTTCCTCACGGTCGTGTTCTGTCGACCATGGTTAAACGTGAAACAGTTGCCAAGTCTGTAAGTCTGGAACTGGTAGATGGTACTGTGAATAAAACATAAAACGACGACTTACTTAAACAGAGCTTCCGAGTGGCATGAGCCGTCTGACGGAGGAGGGGCATCAATGGACATTTTAACGGGTATAGGGGTTACACTTGTACTTCGTAGTCGCTTATGTATTGACATGGGTGTGATTTGGATGAATGCAATGATGTTTAGAAACCTATGGAGGCATTATAATGCGTTTCCGGTTTTTCACTTGTAATCAAACTGTAATTGAAGAAGACCAGGTGGGTGTCATTTCAGCGGTTAGTGATGGGAAATTACTGAAACAAGGACTCGACTGCACGCCATTATACGACTGGTAAGTAAGAATCCTCACTGTTTGGAGAAAGTGTGGAAATTTGACGCCAGATGTAAGTTTTGCACTCTTTCAAAAACCTGTGAAACACGTGATTTGACCCTTAATGTGGATGCCATTTTGGATTTCAATATGGCCGACAGTATGATGTGTGAGAAGCCGAAAATAAAACCATGTTTTTCTGGAATCCCTTTACATGCATTACTGTGTTGCGATGCGGACATTTTTGAATCGGGAATTTTGAAGATTGCATCGAAATATTCTACCGCGACCGACACCAGGGATGACTAGGTGAGTACCCCAGTCCAATTGCAGCGTCTTAAAAGGCCATTCAGACAGAACTGACACACAACATGGACAATCCTGTGGTTCGGTTTCGGGTACGCTATTAGTCTGGTGTTGGGAAACAGTGTTCGAGAAAAATTTCGGCGCGTCGAGCGCTAAGATCGCGCTCACATTCCAAAAAGTTACTTCACACATCGGGACATTCCTAGAAGGTATCTTAGTGATAACGAGTTTTGTATCTCAAAGCCGGAGCGATTTGTCGACTCAAAATTACAGTACACCGCACAGGTTCTCTTTCATCACAATCAAAAAACGTTTAATTTGTGGTCCGCAATATACCGCCAAAAAGCAAATATTTTGCTGCGCGCTTAGCAGGAAATTCACCGGCAAATACTAGAGTGTCAGCCATTTTGAATACAAGACAACTGTTTTGTTCGATAATTTAATGTGCCCATGAGGCTTTCGCATCGTTCTTTGGCGTATTGTTGAAGAAAACTAGAAACTCAGGCGATCAATCTGATGTGTACCAAGATTGGCGTACGTGGAATACAATTGTATTTGTAATTTGACGTCACAGGTTAATTCTTGCACATTTACATGTCTCACAGTGTCAGGTAAAAGAACGGAGTGTTGCGTCATGGAACTATTCCTGCTGAATTGATGTGCAATACATTGTTTTTGGTGCCAGGCTACTTTATGAAAATGAAAATAATGTAAAACTCACTGACATAGATATTTGCCAAATATGACAAGCACACGTGCGTGCTAACACTAGTCTTTGGGGTATGCAATTCCGCGCCAAACCAAGTAAAGGAATACAGAAACGAAAACAAAAGATATTTACGACATATCACAATCTTCGCCATTCCAGGAACAACCAACTATGAAGTCCTCCTCTTGATGAGCCAAAGCCACGCGATCACGTGGCGGAAGTTTGGCATATTCCTGCGAGTACTTGCGTCGAAGTGTGTAGTCGGTGTAGCTGGGCGTTGTCTGCCGAAAGTACAGGATAGTGATATGTACAGTATCGTCATCCTTCGTCAAGTACATGTACTTTCACACTGCCGTTTTAGAAGAGCAATTGTCCATTATAACCCACCGTATGCGTGAGCAATTACACCCAGAAAATACGTGCAAAATTTCTGATTCTTTGATGATTGTATAATCACAGCACAATTGTAAGTAATAAATCAAGTAAAAATGTTTTTGTTCTGTAAACACTGGTTTCTAGAAAACCTAAGCTGCTGGTAACTTCAAGTTTGAACTATTTTATGGTCAACACTCAAGGATTCGTGTGTCATATTTCGAGTTCCCCAAACAAAAATAAATAAATATCAGTAATTAAATTCTGTTTTAAAGTCTTCGTTTAGACATCCGGTATCTCAGTTGTCGGCCCAAGACATTCATACATGTACATGTATATAGCTGCGCGAAATTCTTTAGGAATCAGTTTCCACAATTAAGAAAAATCGTTATTGAAACTTTTATAAGTTTGGAAAATCACAATGCCTTAAAGTAGCCGATGGAGATTTGTCAGAAGATTAGAATGATTACGTACGACTTGCATACTGCACATCTGAACGTGCTATATCTGTACTGGGCATATCTGTACTGTACATACATGTATATGTACTGAGCATATCTGTACTGGACATACATGTATATGTACTGAGCATATCTGTACGTGCCATATCTGTACTGAGCATATCTGTACTGGGTATATCTGTACTGGGCATATCTGTAGTGGACATATCTGTACTTGCCATATCTGTACTGGGCATATCTGTACTTGCCATATCTGTACTGGGCATATCTGTACTGGACATATCTGTACTGGACATATCTATACTGTGCTACATGAAAATCAACTTGCAGTCGACCGACATGCTTGTTTTGCCTGTTACATGTCATCATTTTTTTTAAAAAATATTTAACCATAGGCCTTTATGGCAACGTATTGCCTGTCTTCGTTGTCGTACATGTTGGACATGCATTCGTCAGGTACTTTCTACAACACATACTTGTAGAATAACATGCACATACCTGATTTGTAAGGGTATCTCGCTTGTCCCGCAATATTTGAGTTGCCTGCAATTATGAAAATTTTCGGAAATTACAATAAGCGGGTGCTGCATGATTTGACAACCTGTTGGTTACTTGTACACACATTGAACGTTCTTCATATGTGTCTTTTGATCACGATTCGTAACTTATGTCATATTTAGCATCATTCTATTGGGTCTGCTGTTAAGTTGTTGCACTGCCAAAACTACACCTAAACCAGCACTTTTAATAGATTACCAAAATAAAGTTGTTGTCATGTTGACAGAGTGTAATACAGATATTACATGTAATTTCAAATTTCATCCATAGACGAAGCAGAAAGAGCGATTAAATTTTACATGTGCCCCGTACAGTAGAACAGTTGCAGGGAATCACAAGAATTCTAGTTTTAATTAATATAACATGTTAATTTATACCTGTTGATATCGGTTAAAAATGTTCGCCGGATAAGTTCACTCTACTGATCCTGTAGATAATGGCACTTGTGCAAAGTGAAATGAGAAGTTTGATGAGATCGCTCTTGAGTAAAAACGCTTCCTCTAATTATATCTTAAAACAACACGTATCAATGGCGTTGTTGAACAATAAATGATATTTTTCAAAATTAAATACGATATTTATTCACCGCAAATAATGATGTTGAATTCACGCCATCTTTCAAATTGGGTGAAGGAGATAGCGCGACTGTGCGAGTATTCTATGAATCTTTCTATAGAACGTTGTTGCAGCCTGAAACTCATTACATTCTTGTAGCATTTTTATCAATACTTACCTCTGTTAAATCAATACTCCTCCTACGACGACGATCTAAAACAGAAATTTCTCCTAAATAGTGACATGTAAACTGTATAACAAAGCTCTTATGCACTGGCGTAGCAGAAATTCTGGGTACAACTGAAAACGTCCATATTCGACCTCTACGTGTATGTTTTCTAGTCCAGTATTCAATCTACAACACGCAAGTGGTCCCAGGTTCTCTTCTGGTTCATGTCAAGACGTCGCCAAAACATAATTACTCTAACATTGAATGACTGGATCGATATACCGGTGAGGTATAGACTGGCGATACCAGGACACTCTGACCATAACAATTATATTGGTGGTCAGGATACCCAGGCTACAGCAATCAAATGATTCAAAGAAACACTTGTGCAACATTGCATGACACAGTTCATAGTTCAGTGTGACTCAAAATATCACTCACGGTTTAGCTTCTCAAGAATATTGTCATGAGCGTACAACATCTTCACTTTAAACTTATTTAAAACTGCATATCGCTTTTTGCTGTCTAAAGAAACGAAAATCGAATTAAGCTTTGCAAATCAATGTCAGAATTGTCCTTACGGTGATAGGGTTTCATTTCCGTTACCAAGTAAAGTCAACTGGAGTAGCTGCGCCATACTCAAATTCACAAGTTCCGAAGTTGGCCGATCTAAATGAACTCTAAAGCATTTTTGATGACGGTTTCGATATTCATTTTCGCTACGGAACTGGAATAGTAGCATTGCAAGGAAACTACGAGACCCAATTTTTGAAAGTGGAAGGCAGCTTTCGCGGATTATCGTTTTCATTCTGCTTAAAGGAGCGACATGCAGCTGTAAGAAGTAAATTGATGAGTCACCATCAATAGTTTATGACACCCTGTATTTTTTAGTTTTCTGTAACACAATGTTAATGCACTTCTGAATCAATTGCCAGCACAAGAGTAACAGCTGCACTGTTTTTCAAGCCAGTTAAAACGTTGCATCTCATCTTTAGTTCCCTCAGGTTAGTACCAGTAAACACCGGGAGTTAGTGACAAACTTCCGGCTTAGTCCACGAGGAGGCGCAAACTAACATTCTCTGAAGAAGTAATCTATAGAACATTAAGCACTGAGCTCGTGATTGCCTTCCGTAATGTGCATGCATTTGGGATGAAGCGGGACGAAGCGCCCGAACCATGGCACATTTAAACCATTTTTAAATGAAGCCAATGCTGGGAGACGCCGTTGGAAACAAAAAGTGTGTGTAGACGATCATAATGAAACACCTTTTACCTAAAACATAAAGTGCACTATAGAAGCATGACCATCTAAAATAAATCTCACTCGATTGCACACATGACGTACTTGAAATTAACAAAATATTTCGTAAACGATGCGCCGGAATTATAAACACTCAATAAAGTGGTGAATTGAGTATTAGAACTAGCTATTGCCGGAGTAATTACCCCTAAAGCCAAGACTCCCATTCGAATGCGACCTTCACCTTCCACAAACTAGTGCCTATGCCCGACAACTTATATGAGTATTATACCTCTGATGTACAATGTATGTTCGTTGTTTTCACTGTATAAGATTTTCCCCTTGCAAACGGCGTGTATCGGTTTACACAGCGAATTCTGTGTCATGACGAATCCTTTGCAAAGTTTGGGTATGTTATCACAGATTTTGGCGCACTCTTGCGGGCTTGACGTGTTATCAATGGCGGCGAAGAGGACGTAGATGTCATCACAATAGCCGGGCTGTGCCGTGTATCCTGGTAGGCCTGACAGATGTTAAACATGTAAGACAGCACTCTTTTATGGGCAGAAATAATTACATTAGCTCATCTTCAACCACAGTCCGTCCTTGCGGCTGTTACTTGAATAAGTAATCACATTGCGACTTTCTACTTTAAATACCTTTATCAATGCCATGTACACAAGGAACCATGTAAACAAAGCATTTGTTCAGTACACTCCATTGCAGAGAGGGCCTGGATTTCAACTGAAAGAAAAAGTAGCCCCGACCTCCATTTGAAAACTTTGTAGAGTAAATCCTCAAATTCAGTCGACAACAAGAATGTTACATACATGTAAGTCCAGAGTTTGCAGTTTTGATATTTGAAGAAATAAGACTTATTAAAATCGAAATATACCGGTAATGCGAAATTTTTGGATGAGAAAATATAAGCGATAACGAAACTATTCATCCATTTTATCCAATGCCTATTTTCAAGAAAACTTATTTTACCAAAAACAATGACTACGTGTTTTAAACCTATAGGCGCTGTTATGAAGCACATGGTGCGTCCCGGGATAGGAAATAGTTAACAATATTTGAGGAATCCATCACCCGTTGCTCAGTAACATGGTGAAATGCAACTCGATACTATATTTACATCATTGAATCATAATTCTTACTCTATGTTGAAAACAAGCTGATTGTAGAAGATATTGTTGTCGTTACTTAAGAGTTCATGCGATAAATACTCCGCATGATCGGTCTAACTTCTTCTCTATTGATAACGTGTGTATACTCAGCCAAAATAAAAATTTAAAACTTCTTGAACTAATGGAAATCCAAGCTTCGTATGGGTAGTCAGTCAAATTGTTTACCTGCTTCAGTGGTTGGCTCAACAGACGGCGCTGTCGTGTTACTCGTTAATGGTGTTTGGTTCTCTACTACAAAATTACACATGATTATGTTACTAGGTGAAAAACTACGCCAACGCAAGGAATCAGGCGCCTGTTTCAATAATCCTCGTCATCTTGCAAATAATCAAACCGATTACTGTGACTGTTCACACCGTAGCAACTACAATGTAGTCACCCATGATCGTCCGTGTCCATGTCGAAAGCGGTCCGTTAGCCACGCCCGGCCTTCAGCGGGCGTCGACGTCGTGCCAGACGAAAATACGTTACTGGCTGTATTCATTGTTTTTTTATTTTGAAAGTCACCTGAGTTCTCTAACCTGATAGGTGCTTTTTTGCACTTAAAAAGGCTGCAGAGTACATTGTCCACCACCGAACTTAATGTGACGTAAAGAAGAAATTTTTCCGTTAGATTATCCACACCAGTTACAAAAACCTGATCTTATTTCACATTGCAAACACCATCAATTAATTGAAATATAGTGCAACACAGCGGTAAATATAGTGCAACACAGCGGGAAGTATAGTGCAACACAGAGGGAAATTTATCTAAAATCGTTAATCACAGAACTGAAATCCTGTAACGATGTTAACCTGTTTTTGACAGGAATTCAATCATGAATTTATTTAGGTATCACTTTCACCCATGTAAATTTAACCGTTTTCCCCCAGGATCACCCTCTCGACATGTACACGTGTGTGCAGATGTAACGATTTTTTGCTAATTCAGTTATTATCATATTTTCGCAGATATGTTCAAAAACCCAACTGCAGATCTGTGTTGAACTTCCTTAAATCGAAACAGATATTTTCCAAATCTTATCTTAATTTGCATGCAATGTTGCTGATTCACTTGGCATTATTTGGCATTGAGCAGGGTTACGAGATCTACTTTACGTCTTTACATTTTGGTGATTGCACGTGACTAGAACAGTGCTGTTGCGACGGTCGACCGAAAGAAGGCCACTATTTCACAAACCGAGCTCCAAACAGGTTCAAGGGAGGCGAGGTGAGCATTCTTTTTCACCCCTACGAACACGAACGATCAGGGCGCTATACTGTAGGTGACTACCCTAAATATGTTATTGCGTGACACCATTACGTGAACACTGTAATCTCTGCGATAGCCGTCACGGATACGTGAACACTATAATCTGTGCGATAGCCGTCACCCGATAAGTGAACACAGTTATCTGTGCAAACTGGCTGATCATGCATTGTATGAGAGAAAAGTAATCAGACAAAATACCGTTTTCCCGTCATGACGGCTAACTGCGTGAACGTCAAAAATGCTAAGAGGCAATAGTATTTTGTGCGACAGTTTTCATAAAGTCCACGGAGGTTAAGGCATCATATTAATTATGCTGATACTGCTCCTTAGTTGACGGTCATGAGGAAAGACTCTCGCAGTTAATTTTGGCATCCAGCCAGCCGTCATGATGGAGAACCTTACGTGGCTTTGTCTCACTACTTTTGGATTGTACTGCATGTCGGTGTACATGTACATTGTAACTGTTCCACTCGGGTCTCGACCTTGCCCTGATTCAAAGATCGTCCATTGTAGTTGAACATCCTGAGAACATGCCAGAGTCACAGCACAGATACTAGGTCTACACACACATGCCCTTTGGTTGACATGAAGTCGTATCAAGATGATAATCAATGTTAATTACTCACAATTCTCGGAAAGCCTCTTTTAGTCATATATAATTGACCAGTGCTAAGAAAGCATCATAAACGTCAGGATTGTATATTATCAACTGTATGGATTGAGAGCCACCATTCATGTTATAGAACTGTATGGATTGAGAGCAACCATTCATATCATAGAAATGGTTGAAATAATAGTGTTTTATTATAAATTACGATCAAGCAAAAGAGTATGTGTAGGCTTGGGGCAATTTTTTAATCATTCTTATTTGTAAAAATATGAGCACAATGATCTAAAATAACGCAAATACTCGCATGCAAGACCGTCTTTTTCATGAATTGTTGTCTCCTTCAATTCAAAATTTGTTGCACTTTAGGATGCCGATTGTCGTTTTGTAAGACCAATTGCAAGTTTTTTGAGAACACGTGAGATTGCGCTAATGCAACGTAATTTATTCGTCCGTTGATTTGTTGACTTTATACACACAAGTGTAATGGTTTTGTGAAACCTACTTACGGCGGAGATAAAATAAGATCAATTGTAAAGTACGTTGGTCCATTTAAACCAACCTGTATCGTGCTACATTGACACGACGTTCCGGTCGGTCATTTCTCCTGTCATCTTCTGGCGTTACAGAGTTCTTAAAAAGAACCAGCACGATGGTTTGTTGTACTTATATTGCGCTATCTAATTATACGTTTCCTGGTGCGCAATGGGATTTGGTCCATGGATATTTCGCTTGACAGTCCAGCTTTCTCGCCGCTAGACCACTTATTTCCTAAAAGGGAAGCCGCGTGTTGGTTGGCAGGTTGCTAGTCTTCCTGAAGACGTTGTCACATAGCTTCATTCATAGCTTCCTAGATCTTAATTTTAGTCTATACTGTTTCACTGTCAAGTATCTGGGTGTTACCCTTTTAGATGTTGTGGCCCTTTCAATACACATGCCACAACATGCTACACATTAAATAGTGTGGCTTCCTTGCGACATTTCTTGTGTTCAGCAATCCTCATATCCAATGTCCTTAGTTCATCGTTGTTATGGGAGTAACCACAATCTTAGCGGATTTGATAGATGACGTTCTTCTTTTCCTTGTATCTGTCTTTCCTTTTATTTTACTCAGTACTCTCATCTCAAGGTTTCTGAGCTACCTACAGCATTATTTTCTTTTTTAAATGTCTTGCATGTGCTAACCAGTTTTATTGAGTTCATAAAAAACGTGAAGGGCACAGCGTTTGCTGAGTATTATCTACTTCATGTAGACGTGAAGGGCAAAGCGTTTGCCGAGTATGATCTGCTTCGTGTAGACGAGAAGGGCACAGCGTTTGCTGAGTATGATCTCCTTTTTCCGTACCCTTTCCTTGTGGAAGTATTGCTTTTTCGATGAATTCTTCCTGGTTATCATTCAATTTGAATGTGCAAACCAAGTTGTCCATCCCAGCTTTAAGTGTTGTTCGCTGCATTTTTCTATGAGTTTGATGCTAGGAACTAACCGCTCTTATCTCCTTTGATTTCGTCGGAATTACAGTAGTCAATACAGTGAGAGTTTTCTTAATAGAGAATAAGTTTTGGATTCTCCTGGCCATCAGTTCATCAAAAAACGTTAATCTCAGGTTACGCGGTGCTTCCAGAGTGAAACTTAAGTGTTGGCAGTATGCTTGCTGGTGGTTGAGGACTAGCTCTAGTCCAGCCGGGACGCAGCTCCACATTGTGAACTCGTAACCCAAAAATCGCTTCGTATTTCGTATGATTTGAACAGAATTTCCTCAAAGAAAACACCGCATGCAGAAGCTTACAGAAGGACCAGTTAAAACCGAGTATGGAACAAAAAATTAGTATTCGGCACGCGAGAGATATCAGCCTGGTGACATTAAAGTCAAAGTTCCTCAGCCATGGCAAAGAGCAAGTGGTGTTAGTTAGACAACAAACTAGCCACCTCTGATATCGGAAACGGATTACTGCAAATGAGGTCAGCTACATCAAACACCAACTAAAAACCAGCAGTTTAAGAGCTGAACACTATCATCACCTGGAAACTACAACAGACAGGTCAAACATGTCAGACTCAGAATTACGAAGACGGCCAGCAACAATCAAGAAGAATCCGCCCTTCATGCAAGTGGTCATATAGCAATTTAGTAAGGAGCTGAGAAGTGTTGAGTGTGAACTCTTGCCTAAAGTTCGAAGCTAATGGCCGGCATACCAACTAGTACAGTAAGTGGAACTTGAGGTGTAAGAGGTGTCGTGACAATTTCATGTGAACGGTTTCCACTCCATTCATAGGTGAAGTTTTCACGTAGGTAACGTTGCACTTGTCTGTGTGTGGTGTTCCACACGCTTTAAGAGACTCATTTAAACACAGTTGATCACGCTGAGCAAAAACCCAACAAAATAGCGCAAAGTTCCAGTAAAAACGAGCGTTTCAAGTACCACACTGGCATCCGTTTGGTAGAATGGAAAACTAGATTGCACTTTAAACATTCGGAAATGAAATGAAAGAGAACGAATATGATTGCGGTAATTTTTTAAACTACAGAATGGCAATAAACATGCGCGCACCCAGCCTCCTATATGGGGGGCTCGAATTCCTGATGTTGTTGTGGACCTTTTGATAACAATAAAGCGGGCGGATTAAGAAAAAAAACAAAAAA
>NMRA01000071.1:748448-887462 GCA_002633005.1 Phoronis australis | reverse complement strand
TAATTGATTTTCTTGGGAAATCTTGGATAACATCTGTATCACTTTCAGCAACTTCAGCTTTAGTACTACTGTTGGTGCCTTGAAACGTTGCTATGCCGTTCTATGTCCTTTCAATTTTTTGGTCTGACACTTGGTCTTCTAGTCTACGGCACTCAGCAGTACACTGTGTAGGCTACCAGGACATTCAGCTGTTTTCTGCACAAACGTTTGTGACACCTCTTCTTCTTTTTTATCTACTGATCTACAGAGTTCCACGGTCAATCAGCTTTCGTCAGGAAGCTTTCCTAAGCTTCTTTAGGCTCTGACATCACAATTTTGTGCTGTTTGATAAACCTTGAATTATACAGGCATCACCCTCCATGGGAGCAGCCATATTGAAGTAACTAAGCACAACAATACAATCTGGCTCTCTGATTGGTCAATTCAATAGAAAAGCGCCATCAAGTGGCAGGAATGTGCATCATATTTTGTGCAACAAAAACACCTTTTTTTAAAAAAAATGTGCAAGTGTAGACGTGGGAACTTTTTGGAATTTGATTTATAGGTATATTTTTTAGCCACATAGAAAAAACTAGGTTGCCCCCCCAAAGTACTCACAAGGATGAACGCTATGAGATCTGGCCCACCGACTAGAAAATACCATTTCCATGACCCTTCAATCAAAGGTGGGACATCCTAAAAACAGTTCCTACAGTTTTGGAGAACGCAAAGGAAAGTGTCTGTAAGTTTCACATGAATACGATAAGCTATATGTAAGATATTATGTTCAAGTTAATCAAGTTTCCTTAGGTTCTTGTTTAACATTAAACCAGGTGTATAGCTATTGAACAAGGTTTTGTAATTATTGACGTTGTCTTTCTTTGTGAGACGTATTCCAACTGTTATTGGTGAATTCTAAAATCATTGTAATTAGTGTAACGATGTCGTAATTGGGAATACATATTATAGTGGGAGATGAAATAATAACAGTAATTATGCTAATTATAATTATAATTATGGTAAAAACAATTGCAATGAAGATAATAAATATAGATTATTACATGGCGAAGTCGTTATCCCCCGTTATCTAGAGCCCGAGTGGATTTTGGGGAAGTATCGCCCTAGGGGCGTTCCCCCTGAGGGCAATAATTCTACAAAATCCACGAGGGCTCTAGATAAGTGAGATAACGACTGAGAACATGTACAAATCTATTTATACCACACACTAAACGAGAAACATTGCAATGAATCGATCTACCTTTCTCGACTCGTCTCGGCTTTGAAACTACTTTCTATGTCAGAGGCCCGGGTCGGAGGTCGTGACCTTTTAAGAAAAGCCGAGCTATTTTTGTCAAATAATGCTTTTACTCAAAACCAATTGAAAATTTAAACAAAATAGAAATAAAATGAATCTATGAATTAAGGTTTAGCACCTATTATATCTTACTACATATTTTATCACGTTAAGCTTCGACAGGGAAAATATCGTCTGTTGAGTATAATGCTCAAGTCAAAGGATCCCGACGACACGATACCAGCATTCAAATTGAAGATCGGTGATTTACAAATGAGATAACACGAGAGAAAAATTTCACTGAATTAAAATATCGTTTTTATGGAAATTATGCGTCTTATTTTTCATAGCGTATAAATGTCGGTGCAATACCCTTTGCTGAACATGCGATTGTTGCGCGTGCTCATTTAAGTATTCTATTTTCACGTTCGATGACGTCAGCCGCTGAGTGGTGTGGTGGTAAAGTCGGCGAGTCGAAACTCTTGAGGTCCGGGTTCGAATCTGCCCTCGGTTTCCCGCCAAAATGTTATCTCACTAGTGAGATAACTTTATGGGTTATTACACGGTTGTATCTGCCATTCGAGGCTAATACTGGGGTATAATAATGATGATTACAATCTAAAAATTACACAAAAAACAATGTGTTACATCTTGGCTGAGTACACAACACGTTATAAACGGAGACATGCAGTTTGTTGCAAAATAACTTTTGCTTCAAACATGGATTTTCATAAACATGACACATAACTCATGCATCAGCATTAACATGTAAATCACGTGACAGGAACAAGGAAGGCCAGGCAACAGTTACAGATTAATGAACTAGGCATCAAAACGTTTATTGTCCAACCATAAATCTATCGCTTTGTGCGTATGTATGCCTAACAGGATTGATTGTACAGCGTCCTTACGTTTTATGTTATTTTCATAACGTGTTATTTTTATGCTAGCGCATTGGTTGTCGTTTTCTGTCACCACTGAATCGGTTCTCCAACTTATACATATAATAATGCGGCCTTACGATCCACACATTTGTTTCAGAAAAACAATTGAAGCCCACTTGAGCAGAAGTGCTTAGTCCTTGAGAATGTACGACCAACCGTTATTATACTCACATATCTATCATTTCTTTCTAGACAGTGGTGTTTTAAAAATGACTTTGGTAAACCTTTTCGGAATTACAAAGCTAAACCTTTCTCAGTACGTATGAAGTGGGACCGTAAGCCAAATGTCTGTCTTAAGTCATATTTGATGAGCTACTTTCCAGGAAACAGGCCCCAGAGAAGCCCAGTAATGCTTTAGTACCAAGAGAAAAAGCAGATTCAGCACTGGACACAGACTCCTCACCTAGTACGTGACGAGTCGTTTGGCGCCAATGTTTACAAAAATATTCAGATATTCTTCAAATGTTTAACAAATTTAATTGTTTTCTAAATAGATGTAAAGACCTCGACCAAAATGAAAATAAGGTTTTAGTCGAAATGGTATCAAAATTTCCTTCTAATATTAAATGTCTTTGTGTGAGTCAATATACATGTATTGTATTTATGTAAAATTACTTGTGTATGAAAATGATTCATTTACATTCGTAATTATATGTCATTGTAATCTTAACACCAGTTTTTTAATTTATGAATTTGTAGGTAATAATCGTATATAGATTTTTTGTATTTATTTATTTAACCCAGATACAAAGCCTCTTAGCGCTTTCTGGGCATGTCCATGTATATTATAGTACTAAATACTTCATAATAAACATTTTAAAAAGTCTTTTCGCGCAATATTACGTCATTGCGAGAAAGCAGCAGACAAAGAACAGCCAATTAGAAGTAATTTTGGACAAAGCATTGATTTTGAATGTTCGCCATGTTCAAGGTAATAACATGTTAAATACGTATGACGGATGTTTCAGAATACAATACGTGTATATTAACTGGAACAAAAATTTGCGCGAGTGTTGTCTGCAGCCATTTGAGTTAGTGTACCTGAGAATATTTTCAGTGACTTACATGGAAGTTAGCCAATAGGTCTAAGCGTTCATTTTATTTGATAAGCTGTGACTTCAATCTTACTATTGCAGTACTTATAGAATGTAGGAGGAACTAACTCTGCGTGTTTTTTCCGTTCAAAAAAGATTTAATTCCCGAAAACCAAGAAAGACATTATTTTTATGTAACCGAATGTGTAGTTGACGATCCTACTCTTGTATTGTGTGGCCAATGTAAACTTTTCACGCGGTACAAGTGGCCCTTTGAATTGCTGCGTGGATTAGTTGTAACCGTTGGTCCATCGTTAACGTGCAATGGAAGAAATGATAGTGTATGTGTCACTTATGGTTGTTTCGATGCCTTTTGACACGGTGTCACTTTTTGACGATGCAGACTGATAACGAATGACAAATCTAAACATATCTATGGTCACAATCCATAGTCACAATCCACAACCGCGCTGTGGAATGACTAGCCTGACTGCCTGATCAAAAAACTTCGAATGGAGAAAAACGGTTAATTTTCAGAGAAATTAGATTTCACTTTCCCTTGTTGATTCGTTTGTGTGACTGTAAGCTCTGACCAGCTTAACCACTGTATTGTGCACCAACACAAAAAGCTTGTTTAACAAGTTTAATCGAGTGTAATTGTAGATTAGATCATGACAGTGGAAATTTCTCGATTTTTACACTGCAGGAGAAGGGTACATAATGAACTTCTTTAGAACGATAATTAATGTTATTTATACCCATTATCACGTTGCTCACAGTGTTGTATTACATGTGTCTACTCACTGTACTTCACATAACTGTTAGTGTATTACATATGTCTACTCACTCTACTTCACTTACTGTTAGTGTATTGCATGTGTCTACTCACTCTACTTCACTTACTGTTAGTGTATTACATGTGTCTACTCACTGTACTTCATATTATTGCTAGTGTATTACATGTGTCTACTCACTGTACTTCTGCGCCTTGTTCTCTAACTGCTGATACAACTCTTCTCCCAACGTCTGCTTCACCTTCTCCACGCTCTTTTGAACTTCAGCCGCAAGCTCCGGCATCGTCTTCTGCAGCGCGGTCGAAAATCGGGCGTTCTTCCTGATCTGGGACAGGCGCACGGGATTCAAATTGCATAACGTGACGCTAGGGAATTCGGACGAAATACTGAAGGTCACAGTGACCTTGGTTTCCACCGGAAACTCGTAGTATCTAGTTATCAATACAATGGCATTTACAAGAAATACAGCAAGGCAGGCCAGTAGAGCGATTGTCCACAGCGTTCGAGTAAACTTGTAACGTGAAGTCAGGATCTGAGGCAAGCCACTGATAGACGTATTTCCGACAAAGTTTTCAAGAGCTCTTCGGAAGGTGAGCTGCTCTGACTTCAGAAGTGCTTCGTTGTCAACTATGGTAGCGCGGCGGCCGTGCAGGCGGGTCTGAACTTGAATGTCATCCAATTCTGCCGGAGGAGTATTGTCAATCGACTTCCGCGGCGAAGTGCCGTTCACAGCCAGACTCTTGGGGTTGTTCTTGTCCGCATACGACTGTGGTTTACCGTTTCCTGCGGCACTGGTAACTTGTATAATGCTAGATTTGACTGACAACGGTTGTGAAACTGTATTTAATTGACTTAAGGGTGGATTGTTTGTCATCGGCTTCTTTGTTCCCGGGGTCACGGATTCCTTTTCATTTACAGGATTCACTGACGATGCCGTTGTTTTGTCATTCTTGGCTGGTGCCGAAGTTTCGTTGTCTCTTTTCACATTGCTGTCTACGTTAGTCTCGCGTGTATTCAATGAGGAGTTTCTCTTAAATGGATTCAACGACACGTTCAGAGCTAGTTTTTCAGTGGGCATCCCTCTGTCTTTAGCTGTGTTGTTCATGTCCTTGTCTCGTGAACGGGCCGATGACGTAGGACTTCTTTTGAACGGGTTGTAAGGGTTTTTAAGAGGTTCAGGCATCGGTGAAACTGCTCTCAAGTCATTGTTTGTCATTGGGTCATTTTGGCTCGTTTCGTTTCCAGCATCGTCCTGGATTTTACCGGTTTTGCCCAGTTCGTCGTTTTCCGTTAACGGCAAATCAGGCGAAACTCTGTTGTTCGGTGGTCCGCTTGCCACGTTCACTCTCTTGGTTGAAAACGACTTGGGAAATATTCCGATCGGCATGATCCACACTCTCAGTGTCGTTCAAAGGACGTTGCGCACTGCTGTGGTTCAAGTGTCTTCGTAGTATTATTTTAGCTGGTAGGTCTGGGGGAATAGCTATAAAGAAGGGATTAAAATGTTTGCGCGCGTGCGCTTCTCTGATAATGACGAACATATTAATCATCGCTCATCGGATTAATGTTTCCCGTTATAGGCGTTAGCTCGCGTACAACTGTACATGTAGCACGGATATGGGGATAACTCTATGTACAATAAACAAGTGCATGTTTAATCAAAATCAGATTTTATAACGTCAATTTAAAACTAGCCATGATTGGTGCGGGAGTTAAGCTTTGATTTTTTACAAAACAAGTCGACAACAGGGACATCGCTGAGGTCCAATTTCAGATAGAAGAATGGACATTTTCGATATTGGCCAATCTGCTTTAGTACCCAGATCAATTTAAAAAGAACATGGATTTTATAAGCAAGGTATATAAAACTAGGACATTTTTTACTAAGGCGGACATTCGATGTCCTACGGTCATTTTGTAAGAGTCATTGTTTCTCTCTACCATTTACTACTACAGACTGTCATGTAATCGCAAACGTTTTCATCTTAAGAGAGCTTGACAAAGGTTTATTTTATCTCTAATTTTATACATTCTTCTTTTGTATTTAGGTCTTTGCCGGCGGTCTAGTCCACGTTGTATCAGGTGTGCGCAAACCGTTCACGTGGGTCCATTGCACTGATCACCTGCAGCAATGTTCGTGCTTAACTGATAATATAGTTGATACCGAGCTGGTCAGCTTGAGACCTGACTCGATGGTTGAGCAGTTCGCCGCGACCTTAAAAGTAAAGGAACCAAACACTTAGCCATATGACTCGCTACTCTTATTCAAATAATGTGTAGTTAACCAACTTGTTGTGCTGTTACCGCCGTGGAAACATTAAAACTGTGAAATGTACAAGGATTACTGAACAGTCACATCGAAATCGAATTGCTTTCGTTTAACGATGTCAGGTCTATGATTCAACGGCTTTAATCATATTTTCAACTTTACTGATTTTCTTGCGTGGACGTAAGTAAACGTTTTTGTGTTGAATGTCAGTATTGTGGCTTCTACTCAAAATGTCATACCTTTCAGTTTTTAGTTGGATGAAAATCGCCTTAATGGGTAATTAGGAAGTTACTGAAATAGATTTTAAGCAATCTTTATATTACGCAATTTGACTTCACTGTATCTAAAAGCCCGCCAATTTCAACGTCACGATTACCTCGCAGCACTTCACGTTATTTTGCTGAGATTTTGAAATAGTCTCAGACAGCAAGTTTCCTTTTTAATGTTTCAAAATTGTTGTTTGAATTAACTCACATTAAACATCTACACTTGGGTTCGACAGTTACCTCGTATGGCGTCACTGCAAAAATTTACGTCTCGCGCAAGTACATGTAATGATCGTCAAAAGAAAAAACTCAACGCAAACTCAACATGTTTTCACATTATACATACATCTATATCATTATATGAAACGAAAAATCATATTTAAATTTTGATAATTTAGCTAATGTCGTAAAACAACGAATGCGTTCCGACTTTTTGTCAGTGTGTTGAACCCTCAGATGTTACAAATTCATCGTAAACGTTCCGAAAAGTATCAGTAATTTCTGCGAAACAAGTGCATACATTTACTTCGGTTTAGTGAGTGCACATGTATAACAGTTACAAAAACCCATGAGCTGAAATGGGAATCACTGAGCAAATGGTGAACAGAAGAGTGTATTGCATATTTACAGCAAGATAAGTGTTTTTGTCAAACTGTCACCACATACATGCACGAGTTCCTCAGTCAAATTTTGTATTCAACGGTCAGACATGTGCACGTCTGGTACAAATGATCCAGAAAATATAACGAAGACGTTTTGTACTGGTACATGTATAAGTCTGAGTTGTTATTTCAAAACGCCCAAGAGTTGTTCGATCTCTCCCCAAACCCTGATTTCTCGATAATACCCCCGTCACACCGGAGGTGCGGTGCCACTGCGGTACTTGTGCGGCATACATGACGGCGACATCCCGTTGCTCCCAACTTGTTCGATTCTATTGCCCAACAACAAGTTGGGAAGTTTACCCCCGTAGCCAATATCTTACACGACTGATTAACTCCATTCTGGCATTTATGGTTGGAGAGGCTGCTCTCTTTTATTCGATAATTGCTCTAATCTCCGATCAGATCGTATCTAGACTGACTTGGCTGGGCTGAAAAAATGAAAGTTAAGTTATAACATATTTGAGCTTCAACCAATAGCATTTATGAATTCCTCGTCAAATGCTGATCATGTTCCGTTTTTGAATCACGAAAATCGCCCAATTACAACAGAAGTTAAGACAATCTATTCTGTCCAAACGGACGCACTGGGTTTGACTGTGTTCATACGCGTTCGTTAGCGTGCAACCTCCATACGTTTGCTTTGAAGCCTGGGAGATAATTGGCCTGCTTGTTATCATACGGGACAAAAGACTGAGTTGGGCACTTAACAAAAGAGCCAGATGTTATCGCACGTTCAGCACCCCTTACGTCTGGAAAAGTTACTGAACGACAGAACAATGTAATGAGCCGCAGAGGCACCGCCATGATCGCCGTGGTTCTGCCCTGGTTCCCCCATTGGTCGCCGTAGCACATCGGAAAACTGAAAAACCATGGACCTTCGCGGTGGCACGGTGGAAACGTTGAACATTCTCAAAACTTCCGCAGTGCCACCACGCGTTGGGCCAATCCACTGTGGGATCGCCACGACACCGTCGTGACCGCTGTGGCACCGTACATAGACCGCAGTAGCTCCTCCCGATCACCGTTGTGCTTCCAAAGTACAACAGCCGTGCAATCACCGAAAACGTAGACTGGTGACCTTACGGCATCCCGTGGAGTAAAGAAACACACGTGTGTGACTGCTAGGGGAAAACTTTGAAACTTTACTGGCGGTGTCACTACGGTGATGGCGGTTTTTACCAAAAACTGTAGTGGCACCGCGCCTCTGGTGCGACGGGGGTATAAATTACACTCTTGAGGTTTAACCAGACTGAGTTCGTTTTGGACAACGTCGCATTTACCGCCAATGAATCAGATATTTTACTCTTTCAGTTCTATAGAGCTTTAATGAAGAAAATGCTACATTTTTAAAGGAAAATTGCCTACATACATGTACATGTATAGGTTATAGGCGAACAATAAACGAGGACAGCTATCATCCATACGTCAGTACAATATCGTATGAGATACATATCAACGTGATCTTGCGTCGATATGATCCCTTGAGACTCCAAAATAATCTGCTGAAGACTGAACGTTGATTCAGCAACTCAACGCAGAGTTAAAAAATGGCTATTAAACGCCCGCCAGACATTCAAATGCTGCTACAATACGACATCTAACGGTGATAAGGATAATTAAATACGACTCAATTTCGAATAAACCCCTCGTGCAAAAAATCTGCAGTATCACACCAGGCAAATGTAGCGCTGCGACTGTACCGTGTATAGACCAATGCAAACTCCGCACGATCTTGGAACGACAATGTGTTGGAGCCACAAGTGTAGCTTCAACCAACTGAATACACCTGTTATTTCACAAACTATGACTGTGATAGGCTAACGCTGGAGTGAAGACTGATGGTGACATCACAGTGACAAGTGCTGTTTTAGAGTTCAATGAACTTGATTTTCTGCCGCCTGAAATGAGCCAGACCTTTAGCGTCTGGATAATGGCCGCTGTGTTAAGGAAAGGATACAAACAGGTGTACAGTATGTCATAAAATCTCTGTCATTAAATTTAAAAAGAAGTTGAGCGAGCAATTAAAGGAAAAATGTGCTTTCAGTTTAATATCGTTGAAAAAACGGAAACGTATGGTTGGCCAAATGTGTGAACAATATGCACGTAAATTACGTTTGTAAATTAACTGTAATTTACGGTGAAAATACTTTATTTACGCCGAAACCAATTAATTTCCGCCCTTTAAAGTAATTTAAACCGAAAATAATTGATTTTTTCTTAAAAAATAATTTGCCACGAAAAATAATTATTTTACGACACTAACAAGAATAAAACAACATCTTTAAATATTAAATTACGCCGCAAAATAATTAATTTACACCGCAAATAATTAATTTACTCCACTAACAAGGAGTAGTTTTCATATATACGCCAGAAACAAGAATTGATTTACGCCGTTAAAGTTAATTTGCACCGTAGGTAATTAATTTGCGCCGTTATACCTAATTAAGGGAGTGCAGAAATTATTTACGAATTTAAATGTTAACTTGCGCAAACAGTATTTAATTTAAAACCTTCATTTTGCTCTAAAATTTTGCCCCAAGTTACATAATCTACACTATTGAAACAAATGCCTATGTAACATCCTTACAATGGTTTCAAGAAGAACCAATTATTGATAATCAAGATTTTAGGGTCCATGATCCTGCCTGACATATCCATATTACTATGTCACACATTGAGCGTTCATAACTGACCCTGGGTGAGAGATTACGTAGGCACAAATGATGACGTAATTGCCTGGTGTCAATAAACACAAAACGGTTGACACCTTTAGGGAGAATTTTTAGGCTGCCAAGAATAACTTGGTATGAAATCGTCTTTGGTTTGAACGTCAACTTACTCCAGGGACACGCTGATTGGTTACAAGAAAAATAGGTTAACATTTCAAAGGGACCTTCCAATTTGCTTCCATTTGTCCAAATCATTATGCTTGTATGTGAATTAATTATTGTATTTGGTTGTTGTATTGGATTTGAGTGCAAACAATAACATTGTAGAGTGAACTACTCCATCACTTTACTCTGCCTTTACTGTTGCTGTTTTTAGTTGATGTAAGCGTTCTGTTGTTTTAATCGGGTCGGCGGGCCAAGCTGACACACAGGTTCGGCCTATATTAACATGGTGAAAGAGTAAAGCCTAGAGTGTACTTACATCACGTCCGCACAGGACGGCAGCAAACTCCAGAATACCCAAACGATCTTCTCACGTTGTCTTGAGAGGTGACAGGTCACGTGATGACAGGGTGACCTCTGCTGGGCTCTTCTGGCGTCAAATGTCGCACCAAGCCAAGACCACACATTGTACCGAAAAGGACATCACAACATAGAGACGCCACAGCTGAGACTGACGTCGATATTTACTACAGTTCTGAAGATGTTGCGAGGGGCCTTATGAGCATGCGCACTAGTTGATGCCAAATTGCGCATTTCGAGATCTACGCTTTGCCGTGAATGTTGTCGATTTAATTAGGAAAATCTGGAGGTATTTATGGTATTTATTGGCTTCGATGTCAACAAACGTAAGTATTGAAGGTGTTACTGTCGCAGATAAAATGTTTGAGTTAAATTAATCTCAGATTTGACATGTTTGGAGTTAGTCCGGAAGTGCCCGGCAGGCGGACATATTGAATAGCAGTTGTATACCGCTCTCTTACTTTTTTACAGTTGAGGGCTGATTAAAGGTGCCTGTGGTTGAGTAATATCTGTGCAGGACACTCAGATTTTGTGGCTGATTCACGTTCATACGCTTCTTAAAAATGCTCCTTGTTATTTTTTGAAATGGCCACTCGTAACGCCAAAAATGCATGGAATTCATAGACAAAAACATGCATAAATTTCTCAAACATTGTCCGATTTTGATGATTTTTTTAATTTGGACAAGTAAATAACTGTTTGCACAATGAGACTCAGCTGTCATTTGGTAAGTGACCAAAAATTTATTTTTTATCGTAACACAGTCAACTCTCGAATAGGGACCTTGATTGTGATTTAGCCGTGTGTGATGGTTGATAATTCAGCTGTATTGCTACTTCATGCAAGTGCCTACTCATTTTAAGATATGCTGGCAATTTTGCATGCACATTAAACCTGACTACCGTTTCTAGTAGTGCTGGCCAGCTGGATACAGTGGTCACTGTCTCAACTCGGGTATTTGGGCGTGTCTGGCGGGGCTAACCCACCACTAGATTTGTATGGCAGTATTCCTTAGTGATACCTGAGCTCACGGTGAAGATTTTGCAACTGGTTTCACGCGGTTACCTATTGGATTGATCTAGCTCAATTTTTTACCTTGTTTATAACCGTCTGGCTGATACTCCCTACCGCTGAAATTGTCTGACAGTGACCAATTTGGTTACAGTGGATTACGTAGTAGGTATCCAAGGCAGTTTGAAGTGGTTACCAGAAAAGTTGATCTAGCTCAATTTGTGAGTGTCATTGTCTTGGCTCCCCTGACCACACCCACCAGAGCAAACCTGCCAGACGACCATTTCTCAGCATCAGGATACCCATATAGCACTGTGGCACCAAAGAATTTTTTTTACCTTTCCATTCCCTAAAAGCTCTGAAATCCCGGTTTAATACTCTTGCTGTTCTTGGCACACTCTGGTTAGTTTTACGCCATTACCATGCCCATTAAATAACATGCATGTCATGGACGTTCGTCGCTTTGCCAGCAGAGTGTGACTATCGATGAAGAAGTTACTGAAATTTTGATGACCAATAGTTTTGTGGGTTTTCGTGGACTTTTGTCTTACCAGCCATCCTTCAGGTGCGAGTCGGATCTCTTGAATTGTTTAAATTCCGTAAAACTGATCAAAACAATATTTTACTGCTCCAAGCATCCTTATAAGAGACACTGAATTTCGGAGTGCATTAAAGTACCTAAAAATAAGACACAAGACGCTTGAATACGATTTGCACCTTAAAAACGTATGGACATACAGAGCATGTAATTTGGTTGTATATCGTAAAAGCCGTTTGCGTACTCAAATATTTATACAGGTATAAGTGAAGGTACTGCTGATAAACAATCATCAAGCTACTTCTGTCTAGTGTAATGTTTGGGAGGTCTTTCATTATAGATTGAGCCAAGTTACATTTCGCCAATGAAAGAAGAACATTCAGCAAGTGATTGAAATGAAAGTATGACACATGTGGTTAAAGTTCTGCATAACGTATTTATTTATTTTTAGCAAAACTTAACGACGACGAAGAACAATTAGTGTCGGAACTGAAGCAACTATCTTAAAGAGACAGAAGGTCAAGACCAGGTGGTGAGATTCTTAAAGAACCAGGTAATATTTACAAGAGGTGAGGTTTATTGAAAGGAGGTTTTTCTCAGCATTTTGTTACAGCCTCGGCGTTATGCAAAACCGCATTAATGTGCTATATTGATCGCGAAATGATTGACAAACTTGAAGAATCGACCAAGCATTCAGATCACTAAGAGCAGAGCGTCAAAATGGCAAAGATGGGCATCTAAAGTTTATTCAGGATATTCGTAATCTGGGGAAAGAATTTTTGCCCGAGGGTGAATTAAACACAAAGGAAGAAATGGTTCATGACATAAAGAAGGAGATGATGAGTTTACCATCTTTGGTTATAATTCTTTTCAAACCGTTATTTGGTTTGGACAGCGATAACATTTGGGACATAGTAGCTGAGATAAAATCTAGAGGGATATTGAACTCTGACAGTGAGCATCATTTACTTGTAGTCATCACCATAATGGCCATTCTCAGACTACATCTTTACTGTAGTGAATCGGAACGAGATGAGTTGATCAATTTGTATTTGCTACCGAAACAATTAAGCACTGCACCAGGACATTACAAGCATTTACTAATCAGGTATTATTATTCATGCTTGCCGTTTGTTGCTCATATAAGAGATGGCAAATTTGTAAATACTGCCGAAAAAGAAAAAGTAGAACTTAGACACTTAGTCACTATGCCACAGAATCAGAGGCGTACATGTATATGGACTCAAATGCAGGGGTACATAAACTACTTTTAAAAAAAAAAACATAAAAGCCTTCTTTTTGATAGCCAGTTTACAAGATCTCTGATCACCCTCGGAAGTAAAGTTATTTGGATTGTTTAGATGATCAAGATTCGTAAAGTGCCATTTTAAACGAAATGACCTAACAACTATAGCTCCCGTTCAGTCCATGTTCCAGACGACACCGGTTTTCAGAGGCCTGATATCAATCAACCTTTTTGTTAAGTACTCGGTTCGTTCTTTTGTCCGACGTCAGGATACAAACGCTAATGATCTTTCACGCTGAATGAATACATTATTGTAAACATGCATTGACTCAAAACTGTTGTCAACAAATACGAACCTATAGCCGCGTTTCGGCCAAATTTTTCCCAGAAAGGAAAGACGCTTTTTATGAGGAAATCAATTTCAGAGGCCAAAGACGTTTAAAATTTACCAGTTTCTTTCCTTGTTTGTTCAATCTATTTCAGTCAGTGTTTCAATGCTGTGAAGACATCGCAAGTGTGTTAATTGCTCTGTGCAACACATTGGGGACTTTGATCAAATTTTGTGATGTCAAAGGCGTACGGCCACACCTGTTGATATAGAAAAGAATTGCAAAGCTCCAAAATAACTCTGAACAATCTGGTTTCCTAATGCAATCTTTGACATTAATGACAAAGCTCATATCAATATAAAAACGTACTTGAGTAAACTCATAACAAAATTCTAGGGTCCTCGAATTTCCATTAATACAACACTTAATTCTACATTTCCACCGTGCAGTTACATGTAGTTTGTTGCCCTGCCGGTCAAATAGCAGTTGGTACCCCCTAACTTCAAAAGGTGGCTCCACAAAGTGTCATTTACGAGACGCAGAGCAGTTCTCACTAGGTTTTACTTAACAGAAGACGCATTGATGGTTTTATCACGTTTTCTTCGCACTGTAGAAAACCGTATGCAAAGAATGAAAATTTTTGAGTCATTGCACATCACAAACCGTACCAATGAGCAAAGAAACTTTATTCTGTCTTGTGTTTTCGGCCCTTTCACTCCTATTCGAAAGCAAGCTAGGCAAGAAAAATAGTCAACAAACACAAAATTGGCACTTTTCGTCTCAAAGCTACCATTTTCCTACCGATTCAGGATATAAGCCAACACTAAATTGCGAAAGAAAATGTTGCTTCAGATTCCAAAATTGTGATCCAAAAGGGCTGTCGATCAACTTTGCAATGATGGCTTGTTTGAGGACTTCCCGAAACCACTTCTGATTTTTCAGCCGCTACCCATCAATCCACAAACGCAACATGGGGCAGTCATCTTGGCGAAAACTGCATCTACACCCAAACAAGTTGTCTTTGCTTTTTCCAACATGATTGCAAATACAAATAAAGCACTGAGATCCATTGAGCCTACATTCAACGCATACATCAAGATTGTCCCTAAGGCCTAAAATTTATTTTTGTTCGAAGGATTTTTCAAGTTACTAGCTTTAATCAAAGACTACCGCAATCTTAAATAAGGTTTTTGCGAAAACAAAGTTATAACGTTGTAAAAGCTAGCACTTTTTTAATGAAATTTACAAAAGTGACAAGCGCATTGTATGACTGCCAGCTTACAGAGCCATATAGCATGCGCGCACCCAGCCTTTAATATGTGGGGCTCAAATTTCTGACGACGTGAACCTTTTGCTGAAAAAAAGCGGGAGGACTAAAAAATAAAAAAACGGGGTGCCACTTTCGAAACTGTGAGATATGCGTTTGCGCCTTTTTATTGGGCTTTTGTCTCGTTTTCTCAGACTTTTTGTTTCTCTGAGGCGGACCTTTTTGCCTACTTTGCCAAATGCGGGGATCATTCGAGCCCCCGAGCCCCCCNGTGCGCGCATGTATAGCACTCATAATACGTGACTTCATGCCGCCGTGATCGGCATTACTGCCGTCATCGACACAGGCAGCACCATAGTCCATTCTAAAAGTTATGGTTGAATATAGTTCTGATCGCTTCGGGGAACCAGTTTCATCCATTGAATCGAGGTCAGTGAATACCCGATTCTCAAAGTCACGGACAGCTATAAAAGACGGGACCCTATCCTCTAAATAGGCCTACTGTCCCTCATAATTCATGCAGTTACGAAACGGCTGGACCACACAGAAAGTGACGAATAGATATATCAGTAACCTTTGCAGGAGATTTTCTTGATTGGGGTTAAAAAAATTGAACGCACTCCCCGGTTGCAGCTAAAAAAAACATGCCGACATGGTCTCAAATCTAGGAGCTAGTTCAGGAGATACATTGGTCCCTTCCGATTCAAATTTTGACTGGTGGCATATCTTTCACATGTGATTTTGTCTCCACTTGCACTGACATACATCATACAGATGCCTGACATATGAACAGTGAGTGCACACACGTGACTCACGACTGACAGTGACTCTGCCTTCAATGGCATTAAATATTGACCAATCAATAAAGAGAACCTATCACTGCTCCAGTAAATATTCGATATTGTTCATAATACCTTATTTAGCTGAACAGATAATCTGACACACGTTACTGAACCTGGATAAATGATATATCAAGAGCTCTGTGAATATCCCCAAATAGCATACTGTCAGCCTAAGCAAAGTTGTTGTTTTCAATTCTAAAGTTCTGACTAATTAGTTAACATACAAACTACAATGTAAATTACTAAGTTTGTCACAATTCTATTTCGGACGGTTCAGCTCAAGACTAACTGTTCCGGATTCAAATTGGAGGTTGCATTGACAACACTAGGCAACACTACAGCATGAAAGAAAGAACGTTTTGACACATTCTGTGCACTATGGCGGATCTAGGATGTCGCAAGGGGTCAGCCGTACATGTAGCTTTAGAAATCAAATGTTCACGGGGGTCCTCGAACGGATGCCGGCAGACTATTTTTCCTTTTCCCCGTTAGGCTATGTTTGGCGGGATCCCTGTCTGAGTTGTATAAAACAGTCCCAAATAGGCACTCAACGAACTTTGTTCCGTAAACATACTTTTGTATTTGTCATTATTTACTCGCAGATGTAGTCTTTTTCTGTCGTTTTATGTGAGTCAAATATTGAGGCGTCTCATTCACATTCCTATAACTAAGATATGACCACTTACAGTGTACTACATAATTTCTCAACTGAACCACAGACATAAAACAAGTGGTTGCATGATAGAACAAACCAATCAGTCAGCTCAAAAGGTAGTTGAAAGTACCGAGACAACCCAACGCAAATTTTCGGATTTAGAATTCTATTGTTTTGAGCCAAGAAACTCGCCAGGTTGGACGCTGTGAGACTTTACACTAACTGTTATTCAAACCTGGGATTTGAAGTTAATTCTAGCTCCGTTGTTTTGGTTTCATTTGTACTTTGTTTGGTCCGGTCCGATTGTAAAATGTGTGAACACCCGATTCCTGCAAGGGAGACATGTTGAACTGGCGTAATCATCTACTGGGATAGTTCCTCGTTAAAGTTTGAATTCACCCATTGCTTCATTAATTGCGCCTTACACGCAGTACCGCGTAATGCTCCATGCATGGAAGTGCACGCTCAAGCAATGCAGCGAAAGGTAAATGCGTTTAGGGAGCGACACATTAATATATGCCTTCACAATATGACAGCACATATCGCCAAACTCGACACATAGGGGCGATAATATTGCCGGGTGCGACAACACCCCTCTCCAACGCCCCTTTGTTATTAATGAAAGAGTTTTGTGATGAGAAAAAAGGAATTACATCATTTTCTGGTGTCAACAAATACCGTAACTCTGTGCCGATTATCAAACATTTCCAAAGAATGAAATAAATCAGAAAAAACTATGTTGACTACATCGCATAACTGCAGCGTAAAATGTAAGTTTTATCTTTAAATGTCGTGCACAAAGCACAACGGCTGTGACGGAATGTGTTTAGGGTGGATATGCTTCGTCGTGAGGCACGAGATGGATTTAAGAGCTACATTTCCTTCAATAACATGTCCAATTAGATCACACGAGAGGTGCTCTACAGTTTGATACCTTTTGACAGGAAGTTGTGGCAGCTTGAGCACCTATTCCGCACTTTATCGATCGTCAGGAAATTGCTAACCGCGAAGTTGTTCCGCTTTAGCATACGTAACAGCTCAGAATCTCAATCTGTTTTCGTGCTGCGCAATTTTGTTGAGGTTTGGAAAAGGTATTCAGTGATAATATGAGGTCCGAAATTGTTAAAGCCTCGTTTTGCTATAAAATGATGTATCCAAAATTTAAATTAGAAAATACGGGTAGAATTATGGAGAAACAATAACTTAAAGACAAAAACGATGAATTTACATGGTTAAAAACAAATTTGCGTCAAATAAAGTGTTCAGTCTGGAAAAGAGAAGGCGTTGAAATGAACGCAACGAATTTGATGACTGTATTTCTTCAGTTACTGAAAAGATATTTTAGTAATTTTTAATTGAATAATACTAATAGAAATGTCTTAGATTGTATTTTTAATGACATTACAATTTTTCATTCGAAAAGTCTTTTGACAAGATAATTTGGAAAAAAATCATTTTGTCTGCTTGTGACTTTGACTTACACTGACATCAGACATTTGATTAATTTTAAAAGTCTTTCAGTTTACCACAATAGACAGGAAAACGTGAATGAAATGTGGAAACATTTTCAGTTCCAACAATTAATATTTTTTGGTAATAATCGATGATGTTAACCTAATACAAAAAAATCATTGCATGGGCTGATTGCAATCAAAATGACATAAAGTCCCGTTCGGGACCGTCACCTGTCTCAGATTGTAAAAAACAACCTTACGATAAAAACGGAAGGTCCTGATTCCACAGTGCTATGTAAAATTAAGATAGGCTTGTGTCAATTCAGATAAAAACAAGAACAAAGTATTTTCGTTTCTTTTAATGTTTCATTCATAAAAAGTCTCAAAAGAGTCCTGGTAAGGGTTATAGGTATCGCTGTATTAACTTCGCATAGACCTTGAAATTTCGCACGGGCTGGGTTGGTTCTGCTTGTCAGCTCGTCCCGAGGCTTATCTCAATATGTAGAGTTAATGACCGGTAGGGGCATGCAAATCTGAAAGTTAACCGTCTCGCAGTAACGGTTACAGTCATTTAAGCGAAAAAAAATTAACCAACGTCGTGTTTTGCGTCATTCTATGCGTCGGTAGCATAGAGAAATCTGTTGTAGAGTTGAAAACAGTGCGCAACTGACACCCAAACACGCCACGAGCTAAGCGACATATTTTCTGGTGTAACATTTTTGCAGAAATTCATTTTGCCCATAATAATACAGTAAATGCTATGAACTACTGTAACTCCGATAACTTTGTGCGGACTGTACACATCATTTTGTGGGGCTGTACACATCCTTTAGTGGACTGTACACATCCTTTTGTGGACTGTACACATCCTTTTGGAAGAAGAGCAGCTGATTGAAAAATTGACAGAGAAATTGTCCAATAGGTGAGACTCTATTTCATGAGCCTGAAAGCGATGCATCCTATTGCTCCATAAATGTAGTCACAGAATAAAGATAGACTGTTGGTCTTTTTATCACTGTTAACAAATTTAGTTAGCTCAAGGAAGAGTGAAGTTGTAATGTCATTTTTGTGTCAGATTCTACTTGGCCATTTTTACCCACATCGGTTTAAACAGACTAAGTCCAGTCTCAGCGTGTACATGGGTTATCATTCAAATGGACTAACAGAGAACAGTTTTGATATTTAGAATCATTCTTATGATGAGTGATGGAAAATTATAGATTCGGAGTATGGTGAACCTTTGGATCGCAAAGTTTTGGGACCTACCCGGGCCCTTCTTCAGTGCTGACTGATGTAGGACTAAACTTCCCGCCTTTCCCCGTCGCTTGGAAGCCAGGTGAGACACCGACTGGCCGTCACGTGAAACTAGGGAGTTGTAGACGGCATTTTGTGAGGCCTTCCCCCGCCTCTAAGGGGGATAGGAGATGTTGTAGAATCTTAAGATTCATGAAGTAAACATACCATGCACACCTATGGTTTCAAGCGTCGTGACCAATCATGGGCTTCCTATACCACCATGGGCAAGGACCAACCCAGCTTGCAGCTCAGCACCGCATACTTGGTGTACAAAGATGTGTTTTACTGACAAGAACTTGGTGCAACGATGGGCTCACCTATCAGACCCATAATAACCAATCTGTACACATGCATGGACACGTTCAAGCTCTCAAGGTTTGAGGAGGCCCCTCACACACTTCTTCTTTCGTACCGATACGTGGATGACACCTTTGTACATAAGAAGGAATGTTTTGTTGAAGAATTCAACGATCACATTAACAACCTTGATCATAACGTCAAGTACGGTCACCTACTTTTCTTGGACACTTGCATCCGTGAAAAGAACCCTACGTTGACAACCTAACCAGATCAGTTGTCACCATATACGTAATGGCGGATAGTAGTCATTTTGTAAGTTACGAAGACTTAGAAAGCGAGCTTGACGATTATTATGAATACAGGTATGGAGATGGGGGCGAAGACGACCGTGACTCAGGCCACACGGGTGAAACGGATAATGAGTGAGACCGCGACATATCGTCAAGCCGTGTCCGATACTCAGCCTGTAGAATAATGATTTCAGAGATGGCATTTCTACATTTCTAGTCTTTTATTAAATTACTGTTTAATTTTCTAGCCACTTTAGTGTCGAGTAATATGTATATGTCACGAACTGCTAAATCTATAATCGCTCTAATACTCTGACTACCAAATCCCAGTCGCGAATAGCGGCAATATTGATTTCATTTCTTTGCATGCCGACTGCGTTTATCATGAACTGTCATGTCTAATTATTGCAGTGCCAATTGGAATTTATTTCTAGTAAATGATACTGGTTTCTGTCTTGCCTGTTACAAGATTACTCTGCTGTGCTGACGGTCGGACAGAAACTAAGGATCACTCAAAATGTGTCTGACAACACATTCAGCAATGGTACATCACAATGATCTGTTTTGTTCATCAAACGAGCTTACATGTTGACGAAACCTTTATCAAATCTCCGTTCCTGCGACGGGTCGAAGCACGATATTTTAGAAATGAGCTGCCGTGAGCCCACCGTGACCTCTGAACTGACCACTTCATCCACCGGGTACTGCCATACCATTGTCCGAAGCCCCAACGTGTGCCATTTCTGAGCGATCTTAGGGTCTTTTTGAAACACAAGAACTGAAATATTGTCTGTCAGATTGTTATTACTGCGTCGTCGGCACGAGCAACTTTTCATAATAGTAGTCTCCGGCAATATGGACACTTTTCGAGACCACTCCGAATCGCACATATCATCAAAACATATGGTCGTATTCGAGGTTGTTGTAAGCACTAAGCATTATGTTGGTTGGGCCTATAACGCTCATTCTCGCCTGAATGGTTACGTCTCAAGGGTCTGAAGCAAAATTGCCAACGACTATCTGTGAGGATAACCTTATAATGCTTGGACGACTTGATTAGCACATAACCAGTTCACAACTTCAAGTCAACGGCTATAATTTCTTATCTTAGTTAAGCTACTATATAAACATTTTTAAATTAGTGATATCAGTTACATTTTGAGTGAAATTTTTACATCGGCATTAAAACTGACTGACAAGTGAAGTGTCAATCCGTAGGCCTATATAGCTGTTTTCGTCATTACGTAGAACTCTCTTTCACCTCACGCCTCATAATCAACCGCTTGATGTAAACAACAGCCAGAACGAGGCCAACGGAGGAAACAACAAAACCAGTTGCGCAGACGATGAGAGCAATTTCGACTCCTTCGCCAATGTATCTCACGCCTTCTGCATTCTTGGTAAACGACTGAGACTTTCCCATTTTGAAGACGGCATAACCCATCGTGTTTTCTGCCTCACACAAATACTCGTTAACGCGAGGCAGCTGCATATCAAGTGCGTTGACGGCGACTTTTATTGAACTGTAGGGATAGGAGGAATGACTAGAAACATTCAAGATTGGTTTGGGCAAGTTTTGAATATGAACTTCGGGAGGAGGGTCTCCGGAAAACACACACTCGATAGTAGCAACCTCGGCCTCCCTCATTATTGCTAAGCTGGTGAAAACTGGTTTCTGGCAAGTTAGGTTGGAAGAAGTGAAATTCCGCATAGTTACAGTGGCAGGTGTGGAACAAACTCGATTGCTGTTTCGTAAAAACTTCAGAGATCCGTTCTTTAGAAGTTCCTGAAGAGGCCGTAGAAAGCAGTTACAGTGGAGAGGGTTTCCCGCGAACAAAAGCTCCATCGGTTTCGTTGATGTCGTGCCGGCAGTTTTCTGGAAACTGTAAATTGAAATCGATCGCAATTTGTTGTATGATATATCTACTTGCATAGCTTGCGGTAACGCGTTTTCGGCTATGAATTCAATTTCGTTATGGGAAAGTCGAATTGATACAAGTTTCTTCAAGTTGCCAAACACCTTAGTCTGGATGGTCATTAACCGGTTGTTTGTCAGTGACAATTGCTTGAGATTTACGAGGTTGTTGAAGGCACCGGGTTCTATTTGCTGAATCATATTGTGCCCCAGGTTGAGTTGACGAATTGAACGCGAAGCGTTCTTGAACATTGCTGAATCAATGTAAAGCAACCGATTGCTGTGCAAACTTAACATCTCCAAGTTTGGGAGTCTTTGAAAAGCAGCCTCTTCCACGTGTTCGATCAAGTTGGATGTAAAAAAGGCCAATGTCAGAGAGTTAGACGTCAGCATATGTTGATCAAGAATTCTCAATTTATTATCGCTTAAAACCAATGACGTAAGGTTGGGTAGGGCTTCCAGAGTACCAGACTCTATCAGGTGTATGCTGTTTTTGGACAGATCAATTCTTTTGAGGTTTCCAAGTCCAAAAAACATCGCTGCAAAAATTATTGTTAGCCTATTCGAGTTGAGACTGAGAGAATACACCGTAGTTTGATGAGAAAACGCGTGACTTTCTATCCGTCGAATCTTCATCCCGTTCAAGTTCATATCCAAGCCTTGAATGTTTTCTAGAAATGTACGACCAACAGTAACATCTCTCCTTCCAAGGTAGTAGATGTGAATAACCGGGGCAGAAATTGACTTTTGAAAAGTACTGTTGTCGCTTATTGTGTGTAGAAAGATCTCCAGAGTTGAGCTCACATGTATAGGGGGGAAGACCTCAGGCTGTCTCGTCTCAATTCTTAAAACATCCAAAGTTCGATCGAAGAATGCGTCACGTGGTATAAAAGACAAGGTATTGCCGCGAATATCCAAAGCTCTTAAACTTTCTGGAACATGAAACATTGTTGTTAAATTATTGTAAGAAATATCCAGCTTTTTGAGATTCTCTGTTTGCTGAAATGTATTGAAGTCCACATATGATAAGCTGCTATTACTGACGATTAAGTCAGTTAAACTTGACAGTCCGTATAGTATGCCTCCAGTCAAGGTTGTCATCTTATTTTCACTGAGAACAATTAAGTTCAGAGATGAAAGGTTTTTGAAAATCCCTTCTGGTAACTCATAAATATTGCTCGAGTGTAAGTATAATACTTCAAGGTGACGGACAGCCGCGAACGTTGATTTGGACAATGAGTTAAAAAAATTGTTACGTCCTAGAAGTAAAACGTTCAGCTTGACTACTGAACTCAAGGCAGAGTCATGTATTTTCGTCATGCCATTTCCTGCAATACTAAGCCGTTCCATGACGTCAAGACCCACCAGACTGTCTTGTTGTAATTCGTCTATTCGATTCTCATCAAGTGCCAGAATGACTAAAGAATTGCACTCCCGGAATGGCGACCGATGAAGAGATCGTACTTGGTTATTACTCAGACCCAGTGAACGCAGACTCGGTAAATCGTGACATAAACCAGGCGGAATAGAAAGTAAACCATTATGAGACAGGTCGAGATCAACAAGCTCCCTCAAGTCTTCAAAAGCGCCTTGTTCGACGTGAGACAACTCATTAAAAGCTAGCGACAAGCTGTGGAGCTCTCTTAACCCTTTAAACTGTGCACGGCGTAGACTTTTTAACTTGTTTGCCTGAACTTCAAGGGATTTTAGAGAATGCAGTGGAGAAAAGACATGATCTGGAATAAAACTTATTCTGTTATTTCTGAGATCCAGACTGAGTAGAGAAGTAAGACCTTCAAATGATCTCTCTGAGAGGCGCATGATGGCGTTACTGTCCAGACGAAAAAATTGTAGGTTTGTTAACTGCTCGAAGGATCCGTCATCGAGAGTGGTCAAGTTGTTCATTGAAATAGTTAGGCTTACTGTATGATCTCGCACAGGTGAGAATGCACCTTGTTCAATTTGCTGAATTCCACAGTTGTCCAAAATGATGAAACTTCTACCCCAATACTTTTCCATAAACTTTCCGGTCAATACCGTAACAGGTTTTTCGCATCCTGATGAGGAAGCAACGCTAATTCGCACGGCTAAGCAGATTAGCAACATAAGCAAAAGTCTTCAATACATCGTGAGATGACATACAGCGTACTCATTCCACGCGATACTACTGCATGTGTGAGAGAATACTTGCGGTTGATAGGCATTTTATATACCTGTACTCACAGAAAGGAAGGAAACAATATCGACTGGTAAGCAGCTGCGATTGGATCACCACGTCTGCTGACACTCCGAGTGGAAAGCGCTTTTCATAGCCACACGATATTCACTGCGGACACGAACAATTACCTATGCGTAAATACACGAACAGAAAATGTACATTTAATTCTGAGTTTTCGATCGGAACGTACGCGTCTCATACGTCAGAGATACATGTAGGGTGGTGCTAAGGTGACCTCGAGGCCACATTACGTTATAACATAACGGCGACTTTCCAGTGCGAGTTAAGGTAATCTTACACTAAGGGGACGCTAAGGTGGCTTCAAGTTATTGAATTGATGTGCCGTTCGGAGAAAGTGTCGCTCGTAATTACGACCGCGTAATCGTTGATCGAGGCAAACTTGGGCAGGAATTCATGCAGCTGATTCGTCATGCCGTTGGTGAGTTCACATCAATACTCACCCAGGTGGCTTCATTAATTCTCGTATGGCGCTCGTCTTGTCATGATCGGCAGGATTACTCCCTTGTTGACCGACAAAGGTGGCTTAGGAACTCAGTTATCGAGATTTCGTTGAAGTCGCATTAAGAACATGCACTTACATGTATTGCTGAATTTGTCTTTGTTTATATGAATATCAATATTAATATGAAATTGGTTTTGTTACTGTTACTCCTGTAACAGTTTTGTATTTTATAAGTAATTTACTATTATTTTTGTTATTGTTATTGTCGTCATCGTCGTTGCTGTCATCAATGCCATTTCATTACCATCAACACGTGAGGCTCATGCGTCTACTTCTGAACTATTGCATTCTATACAATTCCTTGGATAAAATGCTTTACGGTAACAGCGTTAACGTAAAACCTGCCGGACAATTGAGGGCATACCTGAATATCTGTGAAGCTGCTTAATATCACATAATATGCAACCCAGGGAAAGAGAGGCTTGCTGACTCGCTGACAAGGGATCTCGTGCGGGGCTAAATGGACTTGCTGGAACTGACAGGTTACTTCGGGGCATGTACGTATAGTAATGGTGCCTTAAAAGGGAACTGTATTTTATTCTGAATAATTTTTGCATAGTTTTCTATGAATTGTTGGTTATGTTCGCAAATAATTCAACATCAAAAAGTAAACTTATATTCTCTAACGAAACTCAAAAAATCACCCGCTTGGAGCGCTGTTTCTCGTGACGTACGCTGGGGGTAAAATCAGTGTCCCATTTTAAGCGTGCAGTCAAGTGGCGGTCTTCATATTGTCGTAATAAATTTTAGTGTGAAATGTGGGGCATCAGGGATACCTGTTTGAGCCGAGGCAACACAAAGTGATACTCAGTCCTCGCGATCTTCAGACGAAAATTTGCCGGTGCAACCAGTCCGCATCAACAGTTTACACTGGTGTGACTGTGGGCAATGTGCACTCTAGCCAGCCAGCCAACTTCAAGCCAATACTCAGCTCTGTAAACGTGAAGAGTTGGTTAGTTACCCATTATATGAAGACTATCGCACTACTGTGTGTTGAGCTCCGTTAGTCCCCAAAATTTCACACAGCCCATTGACTGCCAGATTATTCAAAAACCCTCTCGACCCCTACATCCCAGGACCCCTTAGACCCACCACCCCCTCGACCCACGACCTACAACCCTCTCGACCCAGTCTACACAAGCTCGACTCGGCGATCTCAACATAGAAAAAGCACTGGGAGCCCTACGGCATCAGTTAGAAAATCGGGGGGCTCGCAGTGTTATGCTTGCAGCCAAAGAGTTAAGTTTTTTGGTCATGTCATTGAGTCATGGGTGTTTTGGTTCGGCCATGGGGTTTAGTGGTGCTGCAACTAGCTTTTTATGTTCTGCCACCATAGTTTAAGCGGAGCGACTCTGTGCGTTGTTTCCACATCAGTCTTGCCTGGTGATTGAGACCTTATAAGATCAATTAAAAAGATAATTATTGACTACCATATGCAGTTATCCAATGATGATGCTGTTTGCTAATTATATTTAAGTAAACATTTAGTATTAATAACAATGATTTGTACTTTTACTTGTACTGAAAAATAACATCCCCGAACTTACACCCCAGCCGGGGCATCGAAATCAGTACAATTGAAATATATACTGCTTTAAAAACACATTTCTAAATATGTATTACAAAATCAGATGTTTTCTGTTGTATCAAAACAAACAAATCCCTGCAAAATCTGTACTTATGTCGAAGTTGATATTAGATTTTTTTTTAGATTTACAGTGCTTGCTTACGAGCTCTCTGTTTTGTGACGAAACTTGCGTTAAAAGTAAAGTGCATAGTAACCAAAATATCAAACCTGTAGGACTAAATTGCGCATCCAACCTTTACCCAAAGTACAGAATTTCCCACTCGAAACCGAATGGAAATACACCCAAAAGCCCGGTTAGTTTTTTCACAGGGTCTAAATTTAATGTGAAAAATTTTCAGGCCATGAAAAAAATGACCCCAGGTCCGTGAAAACCTGTCCTGTCATTATTCAACCGTCTGGTGAGAGAAGAATTTATTCTAAATTTCTCGGCTGATGGTCGCGCGGTACGTATACATGACGGCGTTCTGTCGTTCAGCAACTTTTTCCAGACTTGAGGGGTGCTGAACGTGCAATAACATCTGGCTCTTTTGTTAACTGCCCAGCACAGTCTTTTGTCCAGTATAACAAGCAGGCCAATTATCTCCCAGGCTTCAAAGGGTTACTGAAACCTGGCAGAATAAATAGTCTTAACTTCTGTTGTAGTTTGGCGATTTTGGTGATGAAAACACTAAACATGATCAGCATTTGACAAGGAATTCAGAAATGCTATTGATTTATGTTCAAATAAGTTATAACTTAACTTTCATTTTTAGCAGCACAGTCCAGTTTGGCTAGCTGATACGATCTCATCGGAGATTAGAGCAAGTATCGAACAAAAGAGAGCCGGCCCTCCAACCATAAATGCCAGAATGGAGTTAATCAGTCGTGTAAGATATTGGCTACAGGGGTCATCGGATCTTCCCAACTTGTTGTGGGCTATAGAATCGAACAAGTTGGGAGCAACGGGAAAACGCCGTAATGTATCAGATTAAGGGCGGGGATGGACAGGAACGGTTCGAAATAATGTGTGAGGAGCGGGGCTGATCTCTTTGTGAGCACACAACTACACAGTGTGGGGATACTACAAAACGCCTAAAAGTGCCTGGTGCTTGATCGGGGGCTCTTCAGATCCGTGAGAGAGGAATATCGTGCGTCAGTGAGAGAAGAATATTTGCACGTTGGCAATTCCGAGCGAGTGAACAGGAAAGGAACGGAGTCTGTTTTTGCTTTTTACACTACGGCGTCCCCCCGTTGAATCTAACTTGTTTAATTGTATATCACAACAATTAAGTTGGGCGGATGACCGCTATAGCCAATATCTTACACTGACGACTGATAAAGTCCATTCTGGCATTTAGGTTGGAGGGTCAGCTCTCTTTTCTTTGTTCGATAATTGGTCTAATCTCCGATGTGCCGATGGTGCACAACTAAATTCTTATTTTTAAAAACGATTTACGATGAAACATGATAACAAAATAATAACAACGCCCTTCTTAAAGATATCGACTCTATATTTCGACTAACTCTCACGTGACATGTGAGCATGAGCACTTATAAACAGTGGAACATCTGCAAAACGTTAAAACACTCGTGAACAGAGTCTTATATCTTCACAGGGCTGTGCTGTTAAAAATAAGTTAAGTTATAAAATGTTTGAACATAAAGCAATGACTTTTATGAATTGCCCATCAAATACTGATCAAGCTTATAGTTTTTGAATCACCGAAATCGCCCAACTACAATTGAAGTTAAGACAGTCTATTATGTCCGAACGTGCCAACGTACTGGGTTTGACTGTGGTCACATGTGATAGGTTATAAGCCTGGCAGATAATTTGTCTGCATCTAGTGGTGTCCTCCCAGACAAAAGACTATGCTCGGCATTTAACAAAGGAGCTAGATGTTATCACACGCTCACAACCTCTGTACTGAACGGGAGAACGCCCTACTATGAACTCCAAAAACCTGTCATTCATTTATATGACCAATGAGGTCATCTTCACAGTAGTTCACATAAAATTTAGACCCCATTAAAAATCACCCGGGGTCATTGTTCAACACTCCATGAAAAGGCTTATTGGGGCACCACGAAAGTAGGCCTACGTCCCGAGTGATCGGCACGTCTCCTGGATATAATATATTTGCATCGAGTGACACGAAGATGATAAATTTGCGCGTTCTTAGTGGTTTCTCTTGAAAAAAACGAAAAAAAATAACACGCTCGCAGTGGATTAACAGCCGTGCAGCCGCTCAGGCCACTCCACTACAGCGTCTTGTCGTTCAGTAACTTTTCCAGACGTGAGGGGTGCTGAACGTGCGATAATATCTGGCTTAACTTAACTTTCATCTTTATCAGCCCACCCCAGTCAGGCTAGATACGACCTGATCGGAGATTAGAGCAATTATCAAACAAAAGAGCACAGGCCCTCCGACCATCAACGCCAGGATGGAGTTAACTGGCTATGGGGGGTAAACTTCCCAAGTTGTTGTTGGGCTATACAATCGAACAAGTTGGGAGCAACGGGATGTCGCCGTCATGGAGAATCTGCCACTGGTTGCGATCTTCTAATAGTTCGATATTTTCCCTATCGACTGATTAACTCTTAAAAAATGCAAGTGCTACATCACATGTTTTTGTATGTTTCTGGAAAAAATTACACTCTTCGGCCAGTTTATTTGTTAGATATATTGAAAAGGACAATTTACTCCGTTCGTTTACACGGCAATTAGCCGTGTCACGTGACTAGTAGCACTCTCCAATATGGCGTCAAGTTGTCAGCTGCAGTAGCGCGTGCGCCCGGTCTATAGTATTTTAATACTACATATTAAAATATGTCTATGGTCATTCCTCTACTTCTAGCTTAAAGGCTACAGGTCTAAGTGTTATATTACGACAGTTAATTAATTCCGGTTGAGAAATGAAAACCAGCTTAGACCAGGTTTCACATGACGAATCTATCCCTGCTGAAAATTCAAGCCAAAACCCAATTAGAATTGTTAACTGAAGCGCAAGTTTCAATTACCCCATTCCCTGCCAACACAATAGAGAGTCAGCTGGCTGGCCTGCCTCAGTTAAGATGGCATCATAAAATTCTCCAACTGAATAGGACTACTTGTGACCTTCTTTTTGACCTGGATTTTCATATGGAGGAACCAGAAACCTGTTATATGGTAGTTACATTGGCTGAGAACGAATTTTGTAGAAACGTTACATCCCAATAGGTTGGTTGCACTTACATTGCAATTATTTTACAATAAATGAAGTAATATGAAAGATAAGCAATATATCTAATCANCAACCGTCGGACGAAGGCCGTCCGACGGTCAATTTTCAGCTGGAAAGGGTTCCTCATGAACTGGTCAAACCAGGTTTTACTAGACCACTGGTTTAAATGTTACCACATTTATGAAATGCAGATTATCTTTAAACCGGATCTAAGATCAGTTTAAACCAGCCTGAACTTTAAACCACTTATATGAAATCAGCGAGTAGGAGTGACACTTGCAACCCAGTTCCCCAATGTTGTTCTTAATAAAGCAAGTCAATTATCTGATAGAACTAATAATGACCACAAATAATGTATTTGCAGCACACGGCGACTAAGACCATTTGTAGGTACGTGGACCAGCCTTAAACAATGAAACAGAACTTCGTTTTGGGCCACAAAATAAGACATTGACCAAATTTTAAACGCAAACAGTTCCTAGGCACAACATTTTAAGTGCGGCAGGATGGCTCTTGGCGTCACAGTTTCACCTACCAAAACAATTGCGTCATTGGACAAAGTCTTGTGAATTGCTGCTGTGGGTGGGTAAAAAGAGCAATTGTGGTCAACCTGCTGCTAACCGGCACATATAGTTCTTTCCAAACTTACTTAATCCAAGTAAGGGACAAGTTGAGACTAGTTTTAAAACGGCAAGTCATAAAAAGTTGTAATTTTACATAAGGCAAGACAGCGCTATATTTGGCAACCTCAGATTATGTTTGGCAACCTGAGAAAATTTCAAGTCTCCACAGTGCCAGTATCACAGTCGGAACATAATTCCCCTAAATTCGTTTCAAAGTCTGTGTGAATTGCAAACTAATTACTAACAGTTTTCATAGATTAATTACCTTTGGTTCACAATTGTTCCGTTTTTTTTTCATGAAATTGGTGCATTTGCCACCACAGCAGTAAGCACATATCAAATCCACACTTAAATTACAACAGTAAGATGGGTGAAACCCTCGCCAACAGTGGATGCGATCGTCTGCGCTCTATGTTCGTTGGTTGGGGAGAGCAATGGAGTAGGAGAAAGAAAATGAACATTTACAGGGAGAAAGGGAAAAATTGTAGAGGTTCACCTAAGATGCTAAGAATGGAGCATGTAGGACCTTTATTGTTAGTCCATGGCAAATTGGTAAACCTCAGATTGTGGATTTTCAGTTTTGATGTCCTCACATATCTTTTGGCGACCTGGAATTTTAGTTAAGTTGCCAAATGAGACTTTGTGTTAACCTTAGCATCCAGCGCTGTTCAGGCATAACTCCAATGATAAATCAGGTGCAAAACCGTAGAAGAATTCAATGATTTTTAGATAGAAATAAAACGAAAAGTTGTACTACTGTATTGAAATAAATATTTAACTTTCAATAGTCAATTTTTCACGCTATTTTTTTAAACAACCACAGTTGTGAGGACATTGTGTTCCTTGTTTGTATATGGTTCAAGTACTGAAGTAGGATATCTCCACAAGGCATCAGCACGCATCACACGGATGATTGTCCACTGCTTCTAAACCTTTACATAAGATTTAAGCGTCCAAACTAACAGCATGGTATCACAATGCAAATTAGTTCTAAGAGCATCACCATGGACACAACAGTCAATCAGATGCTGCACGTCATGACTCAGGACCAGTGAACTGAACACACAAACGCACCATCTGTCAGTGCTGACATTCATTCCCCGTCCATTATTCCACGTCTGTCAGTGCGTGCTCTACTAAATGATGCCTGGGGCGGAGGTCGGTAACGTGACTTATAGCTGTGTTGGTTCTGTCTTCGAGGACGTGTGATTGTCATGCACACAAACTGTTCAAGGTCACGAGTAGAAACATGACCGCCTTCGACTAATGCCCTCTCCAGGAGCTCAAACTTCTTCCTTCTTGTTGCATCAGACAACTTCTCCACAGCAGACTTGACTTTGTCCAACTGTAAGTGAAACAAGATGTAACACTAACTGTAAAATAGTGAAACATGACAAAACTGAAACTCAATCCATTGTACAGTCTAGGCTACATCAAGACTTTATTCTCTTGTTTGTGTATTGGTTAAGCAAGTTTAGGTTACATATTCAGCTGTATAGTTAATTAAAACCTGTCAAATACATTTTAATGCAAATCCATTTTATATCTCATTTATCAATTTTCTTCAAACAAGGTATTCACAGTGAATTTAAAGGTAGAATTCAAAAGTTGAATTTCTGGTGATGCACCAATGGATCACTGTGCAAGTTGGATGGCACTGAACATTTTATGAATTGAGTAAAGACCCATAGGCCACTTTCAAAATATCCTGTTTTGCTGAGGATGCCTTCTTCTGATTGACAAGATCTGTTCTACGTAAGCCAAGCAAGTGCATTTTTTAAAGGGTACTCGTACCAACAGATCAATCACAAAATAATTTCAACTGACTAATCACAAATTACTTCAACTGACCGGTCACAAATTACTTCAACTGACCAATCTCAAAACAATTACTGTAATTCTCCACTGATTTTGAAAAAAAAAATTACTGATGGGGTGTACCAAATAACCTGATAATATAGCAATTGTAACTGATGTGTGGAAAATTATGAGTAACCAAGCACTGCCAACTGTCCTCAGTGAATTTAAGTAGTTAACAGTACTTAAGTTAGTTTATTTTATCCCAATGTTAGAGTAAATTGTTCGTAAAAGTAAAAATTCCAGACCATCAACAGCAATTTTGTTGCGATTGTTACAACCACCCATAACCCGTCACTCACTGTTGTCTGGAATATTTCATTGCCTGTTGTGAAATGTGAAGGCACGTCTTGATGAAGCGCTCCCTTTAGACACAATATGGCGTCGTCAACTCGATTCAACTCCAAGTAGGTCAAAGCCTGGACAGAAGAAAAAAGTATGAATTAACACAAAAAGTTGTTTAATACATTTATGAATGAGAATAATGTGTAATTAGCGAGGATGTAAAGCATCAAGTTATCCTTAAAATATTGTTGAACACTTTCACTCTATAGTCACTCCTTTCAGATGGCAGCTAAGCTAGTCTACTCAACCAAAACATAGCGGCAAAAATTTTTGATTTTCACAATCCAAACAAACTTATCCAAATCAATGAGCCACACACATACTGTACAGCACAGGTCCCTAATTTTTGTGTGATTTGTAAGAAACAAGTCACAAACTGGACGTCAGTTGTTCGGAAAATTACGAAGCCGTCTGCTAATTGTTCTGCATACAATCACCAGCCTATCACACAGTTGCTTTCAATGCAAACTTTTTCTACCGACTTGTGGATGCCGACTTAACAGACACAATTTTATTGCAGTCAGCTGCTATTCTTAGTCTTGATGGCTTTAAGTTTATTTTATTTTGACGTCAGCGATTATTACCAAGCATCAAAAAGTTGCATTTCCATCCATCCACATGAAGACCATGGATATTGTGTTTTTTCCTGTACACACAAATATTGCAAATAGTCTAAATAAAAAATTCACACAGACAAATGTTTTGGCTATCAAATATGGTAAATATGTACACGTGCGCCAAATATGAAAATCTACACAGGAAATTGTTACATAACTTGCCAATAGCAGGCACAGTGATAGTCTGACACATTCGAAAGAAGCTGTCATCTGCTGCAATGTGGAATGGACTGGCAAAATTTCATACAGATCATGCAAGGTGTACCTGTGATGTATTCAACAAAAAGAAACAAAATCATCATTAGGGGGCACCACATTAGTCGGAGCCATCTGTAAGTCAACGTTAGCGTTGATGTTGTCAGTAGGACAGACTTGACAATAATGAAACATGACTGCTAAGTGGCACAGAATATGCACAATCATAAAACCTGCCACGGAGCTCTGAAGCTACAGAGGCAAACGGAAACAGCCATTAGGAGCCAAGTGGTGGTCAGATCCAACCGCAAGTCATCGTCATTCATTGTGACATTCATAGAAAATCACTTGCCAAATTTCACAAAGACTACAAGATACAACTGCAGACTGGAAAGTGCCAATTAGAAGTCGGACCCTTCCAAAAATCAAGGTCAGCTGCACAAAACAAGTCGAATCCGTCTGAAAATGTGAAGGTGTTGTCGTCTCCATAATAGATTCCTATTTGTAAAATTGCATGAAAATGCATCAAGGGACTCAGAAGACATACCACCAAAGGTAAAATATTGAAATTGCCAATAGGGGGCACAGCAGTAGTGGGATCTGTCAAAAGTAGGCATATATTAACAATAAGACAAGCTAGTGCTACAGTGAAACAACACTAATCTGGTACAGTGGCTTCACCTTGGTCTGCAATAGTGCGTCTCCTTACCTGGATATTTGACACTATGCCCACCTTCTTCTCTGGCCTTATAGACACCAGTTCCAGTGCAGCCTCAGGCTGGTTCTACAATAATTTAGGATAAAGTTAAACAGTGCAAGGGTATAACGAGTCAAAACAGACATGTATCTGGCAACCAATGACACCTATTAAGTACATTCACTTGTAAGCCTGTGCATTTGTATCTTGTGACCAGTGACAACTAAGTAAGCCTGCACCTGTTGATCAATGACAGCTAAGTGAGCCTGTATCTGGTAACCAATGACGGCTAAGTAAGCCTGTGTCTTCTGAACAGTAACAGCTAAGTAAGCCTGTATCTGGTGACCAATGACAGCTAAGTATCTGCTGCCACCACCACCACCCAATCCCCATTTCAAGACCAGTATATCTACTACAGTATATCTAGAGTACCTGATTGAGAGCCAGTAGGGCTACATAACATATTGACCTCTGTGACAGATTGCTACCCATTTCTTGAGCACCGCTAATGATGCGCTTGGCCCATTCAAATGATTCCGCCGTGTTCTGAAATTATAATGAAAGTGCTATGAGCCAGTCAGTGTTCATTAATATTTTGTAAAATCTGTCGTTAATTGACACATCTAAGTGGGATTCAATAATTGCTGAAACGCAGGTGTCACTAAGACTATTGAGACACTACCTTCCATATTGGCTCAACTGAAACTCTCAACATTTCCTTTAAGCTGTACACCCTACCACACTTACCAACTTGTAACAAGCCGCCAAAGCTAGCGTAGTACAGTCATTTGGATACCTAAATCCCAACAACTGACGGTTCTTGACTATATCAAACGCTTCCAAAACTTCTTTGTACATCCCATGTTCATAAAGTAAGTCTAACAGAACAAGGAAGGCTGACATCTGGTCAAAGAATCCATCCAAGTCCTGATGAAGAATGAAAAGTAATGTTAACTTGTGATAAAATGATGACTTAAAGCTGTTACAAAGTGACTATGGGGGAAAAGCTGGCTCAAAAGGGGGAAGTATATGCATTGGGTAAGAGTCATTGGGTAACAAACATTGGATAACAGAAATTGGGTAACAGATTAACCGACAATGGGTAACAGACATTCTTAGGGCAGGATTAAGCAGTCTGTCAAAATTTCCATACTTAAATGAGGCCGGAGTCTTTAAGCAGAACAAAGGTATTAACCAGGCCTAAGTATGGAGAGTAACATTAAGTAGTTTGTATGATGTAAACGAATCCTTGCCTGTGAGCACTTTTAAAATGTTTTTACTTGGCCCAGTGCTACGTAGGTCAACTTGTGATTATAATTCACTGGAGGCAAACTTCAAATATAAGAGGTTTATTACAACAACTGCATGCTTTATTACAATTTAAACAAAATGAGCCATTGTAACAAATTTGGATAAGCATTGCCACCTGATTTGTTATAAAATTGAAATAAATCGGGCTGTTATAACAAACTGGGGCCAATCAAAAAAATTCATTAACGTAAACTCGTGGGTTAATACCTATGCCCCAGGTAAGGCCCATACCGAATTTTGCCAAATTTTGATGTTTGCGTCCACTGTTTTGGTAATCGCCCATAGCCAATTTGCAAAAATTTTCACTTCTCTGGTAACCGCCCATCACCCACTTACCGCTAACAGAACTTGAGCCTGAACTCGTGCTTTTGTTCGCAGCTTCTCCTTGAGCTCGTAAACATGGCGTGCTTATACCAACATGTGATAGTCTAAAAAAGTTGTGTTTTTAGCTGCCATTTGTAGAATAACTTATTAAGCACTGCATCTACTTATTAGTTATCATTCAGAGGTTGAATATGAAAGTCCGTCGTGACGATTTTTGGCGATGAGCGAATAGGATACACAAGGGTCTTTTGGGTGCATAAAATGATATTCTTAGCCAACTTACTAAATGAATGCCTTCCCATTCCTGGAACCACGGTACATTTGGCTCACGTGTGCTCCAAACATGCACCCCAAGGTGAGTTTTCTAAATTTGACGATTAAGTTACTGAGTAGTTACCCTACTCATTGCTTTTTATTACCGCCCTCCTGGTATTACAACTGTTGGTGAAAGAAAGAAAATTGTCAAAAATCCCCACGATAGCACTCGAGAATACTTTCTTACTCTGCTGACTTGGTGGCAAATGCTGACCAATAATTTAAAATTCTTAAAGAAAACAACAATGGTTTTAATTCGACAGGACATGTTTCGGTGTCATTTATTCAAACACCATCATCAGAAGAGAGAATGCAGTGGCCACCTAGCTAGGCCCAGCAACAAGTAAAGAAGTACAGATACAGTCAGTTACAGGGAGTGACAATGAACTAGACCAACAATGACAACCTGTGGTGTGCCAGTTGCCTATTGAGATTGGGCTTGCATCAACTGATGTGTAGAGCCTCAACAATTTTAAGCTCCTTTGTTGTCACTGCCTGGTCTATTGTTGCAAAGTCCTTGAAAGAGCACTGCTGATAACAATGATTGGAGCTCTGTAGGTGAATATTTACATGTGAACCTCTGTTGGAATTTAGATTTCCTTGGTCCTGGTTTTCAAATGGCGAACAGTTTCGCCTATATAACTGGAGCCACATCCAGCACAGATAAATTTGAACACTACCCTGGACCGTAGACCCATAGGAATTTTGTCCTTAGGGTTAAATAAATTCGACAGTTCCAGAGACTTGAATGTTAATACAACTCTTAAGTTTACACAGTAATCATTCACCAATTTGTTGAGTTTTCGTTGAGCAATCTTGGCGTAAAACCCTTTACTGCCGATGGTGGGAGAACCCCCCCTTTTTCCTGGATCCCAAGGATTTCCTTAACTGCAGCTGGAAACACCATCCAAGCTGGTGTACACAGTGAGCTGGCTAGTTGGATCTGAGATTACACAGCGCTACCTATAGCCAAAAACAGAGACCTGGAAGGTTGGATGTGAGAGTACACAGAGCTGGCTGTAAGCAGACACTATGAGTTCACTAGTTGGATATGAGAGTACACAGAACTGGCCTTTGGCCTTAAGGTTACACCCTGAGTACTCAGTCGGCAGTGAGCTGTGGGAGAACATTATATGAGATAATTAACTTTTTTTTCTATGGCTAAAGTATGTAAACTATTTCTAATTCATAATTTCAAAATCATCCACATTGAAGTAGCATGTCATGTTTTACAAAAAATCTGTAAACTATTCTGTCTATTTTGAAAAATCATGTCACACTGAAAGGGTCTCTAATTATTAAACAATCTGGTTTGCATTAAAATTTGTATTGTACTGATTTAAACTCATAAATGAAGCCCAACGAGTATCCCAGTGTAATCATTTTTGTTTCAAGTTATCAAAAACATTTTAGAATAAATCTAAATAACACAAAGTAAAGAGACAACAGGGAAGACTGATTTCATGTTTGACATTTCTTAACCTTTTGTATCACAAGTCCAAACACTTCAGGGTATCATTGCCCTATCTCATTTACGGCAGACGGTGCACACAGAAAGGGTGGAGGGAGATAACTTTCATCATTTTTCTATAATTTCAGCATGTCTGCTTGGTTTACAGCTGTTGTGTACCATACTAAAAGGTGAATGTCAAATGTTACATTCCAATGAAGTGTCACAGATCAAAATACATTATTCTGGTCTGAATCTGGGACCAGCAAGTACTAGAACAACACCAAAGTGGCACAGAACTTACATGATCCTTGAACAACTCCAGCGCCATCTGTGGTTTATCAAGAGAATATAACAGCCTCATGACGATTGGTCCGAAATGGAACACACCAAACCTAATCTCGCTGTTCTGTTGGTGATACCTGAATGTTCATTATACAGACTCAGGTCAGTTTGGATTAGGCAGGAGGGAATAGCAACTAAATGAAGCTCCTCTTTGGAAATGACAACAAGTCTTAATCAAAAGAGTAGCATTTTCAGCTAAACATTAACACCACAATTACTACTAATTACTGTCAAACTAAGCACAGCTTGCATCAGGCTGTACAATAATGGCAACCTACTGAGTGGCAACAGTGATGTTCATGAATGCCAACCTACTGAGAGTTACAGTAGCAGTGCCTCTATGGTGAAATCTCACCAAAAATAATAAGTCAATAGGAGACTTTTCATATTGGTGCTCTCAAGAGTACAGAGATCATAAAAATGACTAATGTCTTGTGAATGATCCTGACTCAGATTTAGAGGAAAAAAATTTCAATTCCTAAACAGTGGTTCATTTATTTAAAAACAGGGGAATCAATTTCACTGTCAACCCCTCCTACTGTTTGATTACTTTAAGTTCAGTTCGACACCGGCTTGGGCTAGGATTGAAAATTTCCCACTTTATCGTCCTAAGCCAATGGATTTGTCGCAGATTCTTCTTCGCAGTAGGAAATGTATGGAACATGGTTCATACATTGAAAGATTAAAACGTTTGTCTTTTTCCGTAAAGCATCTGTATAAATTGCCAACACATAACGGTGGAAATTTGCCAGCATAATGACAGCAGGAAGGGTATTAAAATGCTGTTGATACCAGTAGGCTGAAATCACCCATTGGCATTACATGGGATGTGTAGGTGGTGTTGAACGCCTGTCCTCCAAAGACCTGATCGCCATCTAGCGGGAAAGAGTATTTCAATATGGTACAGCTATTTCAAAATTCAGCTATTTATCGTCTTTATTCCACTTTTTCAAACACTGTTGTGAATGTTCAAATTATTGTCATGAACATGGCAAAGCGTGGCATGAATGAAATAACATTGGCAACACAAAATTTCACTTATCCACCATACCGTGCCTGAAATTGATGAGTTTTTACAGTAAATTTGATGAGCGAGGCGGCCATGACAGCCTGGTGTCTGCTTCACTTTCTTACTTTTTAATCATGCTGACTAAAGTTGATACATCTGTGTCGTTTGATGCAACATATGCCACAGTCTTCAAGTCGTCTGTGAAGATCGTGTTGCGAGCTGTTGAAGCGAGGTATTCCTCCATTTTTTCCATAAATGACTCTGTAATACAATAGGAAAATCACAATGAACCACACAGAAATGCTAACTAGAACTTCAGAACACTTGATCCAACATGGACAAAGTTATGCGCTTGTCATAAAAAGGAATATTACAGGTATTGGAGATAAACCTCTTTAAGTTATTAGCTTTGAGCAGAACTATAAAACAACAAAAAACATTATTTATTTCTGTGATTTTATTATAAATTGATAGACATTCACTGAAATCCCGTCTGACATGTTTACCAGTTAAACATGATTAGAATAATCTGTCAATAACTCTTCTCAGTGATAGTCTCCCTTTAAATCAAGACGCCTGCAGGCTCGCTCACTCACACACTGACATGCACCCACTCTCACAAACACACACCTGACTGAGCCATAACAAGATCTCTAGTTCAATGAAAAGCCTTTCTCTGTTTTTACTTTGTCACGAAGTAATTTGAAGGTAAACTTTGCCCTATTTAGCAACCGCAGTCTGTAAATGTATTCCAAGCCAATATCAACAGCTGATCTGTGATGTACTCATGGGAAATGGTTATTATTGTCTTGCGTGACTGACCTCGTACTCAGTGGAAGTCCCTGCGCGCCACTTTCAAATTCTAGGGTTGACAAATCGCAATAAAATCCGCAATTTTCAAACATGTTGTGTAATTATGCTCTTTTTGGTAATAGTCTCATCGTGGTGTAGTATTTTTTTAAATGATTTAATAAGAGTAAAAAGGATTAATTTCATTTTCGTTTTTAGTTAAACAGGGCAAAATACAGCTTTACATTGAGTCAACACAGCTCATGTGACTCTCTACTGTTGTACACTATGTCCATACCTTACAGTATTGGCAAGTTACACCAAATCAATCTGATGTAATCTTGGTTTAGAATGGCTGGTTTTTCAACCCATGCAACAAGTATACACAAGGCTCCTTTATTCACACATGTACCACACATCTGACCTACCATAAAGTTCAAAGCTCATTAAGTTGAATGAACTACTGACTGAATAGTAACAAACCTTTGAGATCTCCCAGCCTGTCTTCCAAAATGCTCTTTTGTCTTTTATATGAATCCAAGCCAAGGATTTCGTGGCTAAACAGAGTCCTAGACAAGGCTATAATCAGACATACGTGAGAAATATCAATGACTTCACAAAATGTGTTTTCCTTTAACTTTCAACTTAGAAAATGTCCAAATGATAACAGGTCACTGCAATGAAAGTAATAACCTGGTGTGGACGTCTAGCCATCTACATTTAAAAGCAGGAGAGTATGTGAACATATAACTTTGGAATGAAAAATGAATTGTCACTGAGAAGGTTTTCCTTGAGTAGCATAACTGTGTAACAATACACATTAATAGTGCCACAGAGTTAAAACAATTTGCAAGGTTCAACACTTTAGCATAATGTGATCTGGCAAAATTCCCAGGTAAACAACATGAACCAAGGTCACCATAAGCACCTAGGCACAGTTCTAGTATATTGGTCACTAAAGGAGGCATTGATTGTCAACTAGAACGGGAGACACGCCACATTTTCCGTTCCAGCAAAAATTGAAAAAGAAAACAGCGTCTTAGTGATCTCCATTGTTCAGTGTTCACTAACTCTTTACCTCAGCTCCCTTGTTCATTTCTGTATCACTCTTACCAATGAAGTTTGAAAACCTCAATTCCTGTTTGGTGACTAGTGAATTTGCCAGAACACATTTGGTGAGTTGGCGTTACGCTAAAGCTTAGCCAGACAGCTAGTGAAGAATAACATCAAAATACTGCTAAGAACTGCCATGCATTAACTTCATATAGATCTCCAGAATTTACACCGCAGTTCTGCTCATCACCTTATCATGAAATTTATATCAACCAGTAGTCAAGAGCTAAGGATCAGCCCTTTTGAATACAAAATCTGGGAGTCAACCGACACTCACCTTCCCCATTAAAGCCCTTTAAGTGAAAAACAATCTAATAAAAATCATTTTTTGCATAATTTTCTCATTGCCTTTTATAACAAAGAAATCTGTCATCAACTGGAAAATACAACCTTCATGACATGTACAAGAGCTATTTTCTTGAGACATAATTTCGGGAGATGACAATTACAGCTTTGCAGAAGTAAATTTGCTCAGAAATCCAGTTATAACTATTAAAATATAACCAATTCCAGTAACATGATATGACATATACGCAAGCTTGTGGAAGAACAGTTGACTGAAAATTTTGCAAAAAAAGAAATTGGCATATCTTTGTTGAATGTGAGTCGATTTTGACCAAAAACATACTGTTTTGGTTGACGTAAATTCAAGAAAGAGGCAACAGTTTAAATAACGGAATACTGAAGCACATTCCACTCACAGACAGCCAGAGGGCTTATCACTGCAGAAAATCAAATGCGAAGCTGCTAACGTAAACAAACTGCTGCACACTTGTTAATTAAGTGGCCGTCCGTAAAAACCTATCCAACTTGCGGACCCTGGACTTCAGACACTGAGCGGAATGCAGCCTTAATGAAGGAAGGCGTGATATGAAACCGGATTTACAAAAGTGTACGCATGGTCGGGATTACTGCAAACTGAGTTGTAGTGTCCAAATTTAGTAAAAAGAGAACTTCGTATATTTTGCCCAGTTTGGGCGAGTTTGGCAGTTTGCAGTTTTTTGACAATCCTCACTTCTGGCTTACATAATCTAAGAAGGATTAACGGCTGTACATCACATTTAATTTTAACAGAAATTACTTTGAATTAACGCTCAATCCTCGTTTGTAAAAGCAAAACTCACTCAAGTTGTGTCTAACATTCTTAACACAAGAAAGACCCAAGGTATTGCGTCCAAAACCGATACACATGCGTCCACACAGGGCGGCCATTTTTGTTCAGGTTAAAATAACCATGCGACATTTCGTTAAATAAATGGAAAAATGGCACCTGAATAATTTATACAAAACTTAACCATTTTTGCGTTTCTTATAGTGAATATTCTATGGATATTACATGCAAAGATGGAAGGAAACTGGCGTAAAACATGTTTTGCTTATAATCGTATAGGTAGGACAGTGCTCGCGACCTTCACCTTGATCATGGCAGCAGCCGAAGATTTGGTTGTTTTGAAACTTGACGATAATAACAACGTAACAGTTCATTTGCACGGTACGGAAAGTAGTGGGTTATATCACGGGTAATGTGACCATCTGGCGACGTGTAGCAAAGTTGTGGCTACGTCGTAATTCACTTATGCCCTTGAGCAATAAGCCCAACATTCAAGGGCACAAGACCCTCGGCTTGAACTTATCACGCACAGCTGGCTCAATGAGACGGTGTAGCTATCCTGTAGGTGCTTCATACGCTGGAAGCTTTTCAACGAATTATGCCACACACCGACTAAAATATTGAAGTATCGTTGTCATCACATGGGAACATGTCTTAGTGGGAGGCCGTCAATGTTTTACTTCCATTTCATACAGATACTCCTAGCTAAACTTTTTCTTCGAGCACTCCTTCGTTCACTAGAGTTCCCAAAATCGGTAAGCGGTCATTTTTAACACTGTGTGCCGCAGCTAGGTGGTATGACTTCATTCCTCCCATGATATGCAATTACAGGTTACAACTCACCACTCAAATGGTCCCTACCTTGGGGTCTCTCAGCTCTTACCAATAACTTATCATGGAACACTCACATTGACACAATCACCTCTAAAGCAAACAGAACTCTTGGCTTCATTAAGTGGAAATCTCAAATATGCACCTCATGAAACAGAAGCCTTGGCCTACTCTTCACTAGTGAGACCCAAACTTGAATGTACGTCCTTTGAATAACTGAATAATGGGTCTCAAAATCAAGGACCACTATATCTGACCAGTGCTGGTTTGATGTGGGTAAGAAATGGGCGAATTAAAAAATCTGATCTATAATTAGTGTCATTAAAAACTAAACTCTTCCTCTAGTAAACTAAATTATTTGTCAATGTTATAAAAATTGCTATTTTATCAGGCGTTATTCTGTTGCTAAAGTTGTGGAGCGATCAACTGATGTCATGAGAAGTATCTACATATGGCGGTGTTCAGATTACAAAGAAGTTGATATTACAATATAACCTGGAATTGGATTTTTGACGCATAATTGCTGGCAATGCCTGCTTGCAATATTTGTATCTAAATTTTACAGGTCACATATAATGAAGTGTGGAAATTTATACAAGCTCTCTGAGCATTCTAAGTCATTAGGGAATTGTCCCATTTGGTAAATTAGCAATAAGATTGGAACTGGTGATAAATGTAATGATTGAGTGTAATTTGTATGTTGTGTAAGTTAGATGATAATTACGTGACTTCTGAGTCTGACACTTTCTTTTATTTACCAGGTGCAACACTGTTGTCATGGAAATGTGATGGTCAAGAAGTTCTGTTCACAAGGTGTGTATGAAAGGAACAGTCTCGGTGGTTATTCAGAACCTAAGTGTTCTGTGTTACGTTGTGTGACAACTGCTTGCAAAGTCTCAGGATTTTTCCATAATCCTGTGTTTGCAGGCTTTATGTTGAGTGATTGTGTTCACAAGAGTGTCAACTGACATCTGTTGATCTGTTCATGCAATACATAATTATACTCTGAATTGTTTCAGTAACAAAGCTGTGTTTGACAACAACAAGGCCATCCGTGGTGGTGTTCCTCTTGTCTTCCGTAAGTTTGTGAAGTCTTCAACATCAGTTTGTCCTAAAGTCTCCGTCCTAATACTATAAGGCTGTCACATAGGGGTGTTGGCTTAAGGAAGTCACATTGTAGGGGACGGTTTTATTTCTTTTGTAAACAATGACAGTAACTTACTAAGAGACTTTTAGAGCGGTCATGACCAGTTTTGAAGGTGTTCACAAGAGGGTGGTTTGTCCATCTTTGAAGACCTTCACACGAGGGTGGTTTGTCCACCTTTGAAGGTGTTCACAAGAGGGTGGTTTGTCCACCTTTGAAGATGTTCACACAAGGGTGGTTTGTCCACCTTTGAAGGTGTTCACACGAGAGTGGTTTGTCCAACACAAAAACACTGAATGTAGCACTGGCACATTTTAGAACATTCTTTGATTGTGTTTCTGGCAATGAAGGGTTTATGATTTTGTAGAGTCGTACCCTTAGAAAATGTTATTGCACATACTACCTCTTCACCACAAACTCGAATGCTTTATTACGCAATCGCTGCATCTGTCATTTGACTGGTTTATTTATGATGCTCCTTATTGGACACCCTGGCTGTGGGATGTCATGTTCATTCATGTCACATGGTTCCCAGAATTTTGCTATCTGACAAAACCATATAGGCTGACAATGAATAAGGCAGATAATGGTATTGTATCAAAAAGCAGTTAAGAAACAGTACTCGTCTAATGTGAGACAGAAAAATGAGAAGAAAGAAGAGGTGGTCACCTGTTTGATTTTGCCTCTGACCTATTCAAATAGCAGGCAATACTATTGAATTATTTTTTTCATTTTTGACAATGAAGTATCCATTTTATGCGCCCACATATTTGTAATTATACGTACGCATTATGCCGTCATCTCCGTCCGTGCGGCGTCCGTCCGCATCCGCTACTCTATCTCCAAAACCCTTTGACTAATTTCATGAAATTTGACACATATGTTCCATTCATGAATGGGACGGCATGAGCGAACTTTCGGAGGGATCGGAATACTGGTGTGCCCCCTAGTGGCAATTTTAGTTTTTTACGCTTACCTTTGTTTCTTCAAAAGTCCTTTACGGATTTTCATGAAATTTGGTATATAGTCACCTATTAGTGAGGTAACGCTATCCTCCTGTTTTCAGATGGATTCGATGTAGTTTGCACCACCTAGTGGCCATTTTTACTGTTTTTTAGTCTGTTTTTTTGCGTCCACCCCTCCATCAATCAAACCGCTCAAAGGATGATTGTGAAAATTGGCATGTATGTGCTTACTATAAAGAGCACGGTTGACGATGATTTTCCGACAATTTCAAATACCGTGGCGCCTCCTAGTGGCATTTTTTTTTGCGCCTATGGCTTTATCTCCTAAACCATTCACAGGATCTTTACTAAATTTAGAATTGTATTTAATGATGTAGACAATGAGCGACAACGACTTTTGGACGGATCTGACATCTGGTGTGCCCCTAGAGGCAATTTCAGTTTTCTACGTTTAACTCTGTATGTTCAAAGGTCATCAACATATTTTCATAAAATTTTTAATACAAGCATCTATTGCTGTTTTCAAATTTTGTTTCTGGCGTCCACCCCTCGATCAACCAAATCATTCTGGGGGTGGTTTTGAAAATTGGCGTATATGTTTTCAGTGTGAAGAGGACGTTTGATGGTGGCGACTGACTACTGTGGCGCCTCCTAGTGGTAGTTTTGTTTTGTTTTTTGCCCATAACTGTATCTCCAAAACCCACTGCAGGATCTTTATTAAATTTAGTATTAACTAAGTGAATTTATGTGAAGATAACAGACTATGACAGTCAGGCGGATCAAACGGACGCCGTGCCCACAAGTGGCAATTTCATTTTGTTCTGTTTTCCTTCGTTTTTCTGAAGTTCCTTAACAGATTTTATGAAATATGGCATGATCCCGTTTTTGGATGGAGTGTATATTTTTGCGCCATCTAGTGGCCATTTTTATGATACAATTAAATAACCCTAAAAGCACACCATTTGTGATGCATTCGTGGGTGCATTTCAATGCTCCGGGTTGCTCTTGTTTGTGTATGCTATGATATGCACTGCACATTGTCTAAATTTTCAAAGTGGTTGTAAACACAACCTGTTTGAATTTTTGTGTGTGGAGATAACTGCAATAAAGAAGTAGAAACCTATCCATCGGGTATATCTTATGAGCACCTCGCTTCATACGGTCTAATATCTTCCTCTGGATGGGTATGTATAATCATTAAGTCTTTTCAACTACAAATTTGCAGCCTGCTTTGGTCCCTGGAGCCTTGGCCCGCAACATGGATTTGCCAGAATCAATAGGTGGTCCGTTGAGACCCCGCCTACAAGTGACGGAGAGAACTCCAGAGCCGCGTTCTCCCTGGTAGACAACGAGATGACCAGAAGCATGTGGAATCACAGGTGAGCAAGAATTACCATAAAATCACTAGCAATGCTTCAACATTCAAGAATGTATGGATTCACGTAGCTATTAGGCAATTGTCCCACAATCTATGCTGTTGAACTACTTGATAGTTTTCAAACTGTTGACACGATCTTTGTGTTCTCGTGGACCACCTTACGTGAATGGTCATTATTTTCATGTGCCTCCGGAATAGCATGGCCTTCTTTTTGTATCTACAGCTGCTATTTACTGGACGTACTCCTCCACAGTACCATATTTGCAGTTGCCATAGTTACCGCTGTACCAGTACAGCCGGTGCTAGTTCTTGACAAGATTCAGAAACTTGGTAAAATTGTTAGAATCAGAAAGGTTGCCAATAGTTTTTGGAAATCCTGGCAAAATTTTTAGAAAATCTGGACAAGGATTTTAGAAAATCTTGGCAAGATTTAATAACTTTAATTGTGCAAGATGTTAAATGTTGGCAAGAGTTTTACAAAATATTGATGAGTTTATTGTTATTTTGAAGTGATGGCCTCTTTCTCATTCCATAGTTATCAAAGAACTGTCCACTTCAGCTCTGTAATCATTTTACCAACGCCGTCATTACCATGGCTTTATAGAATACTAAGTCTGATCAGCACGCCACCAGACTTAAAAATGTTTTTATATGCATTTTCCTCACCAGTTTAAGAGTTGCATATTAAATAGTATTACTAACTTCTTGTCACTTTCTGAGCTTAACTGCTCTGCCATATTTTCTGTAATCAACATTTTAAATATTATGATGTAATGCACATTGCGTTAACACTAGCCTGTCCATAGCTGTAATATTATGTTATACCTAGTATTTGATACTCAGTTTATGTGAAGTACTGCTCATATTGTTCTCATCTTTTGCTTATGGGAGAGTGTTTTTTCTATGCATGTGACAATTATTAAATGCTCTTTTTAGATTCAAACTGGTTTACAGCCTCACTCTTACAAAGTCTTTGTTGGAAGTGAGCCTCAGAGTTGTTAACACAGGTATGTCATTGTAATGTAAATGGAATGAGTTCAGATGCCTGTGTTCCCTCGGTCTTTCTTGTATATATTATACATTGAGAAACAGGCATCTGAACATTTACTAGGTTCTACTTATGAACTGGTTACCGGGTCAGGACTGTAGCATCAGTGACCTGGTAGTTGGTGTCAAGCTTGTACCTTGTAAACTGGGCATGGACGAAGATGAAACAACAGGTTTTGCCTCTTAGAAAGTAGTCTCCCATATATGCATATCCTGAATTATATATTTTGAATCACAAGTGAGCTACCATAGAGTCATTGTATGTATCAAAAATAGGAGTTATTGTATCTATTTGAAGTACAATTTATTGTATCTATCAGGTGTGTGGTTATTTGTATCTAACAAATGCAGCATCAACAACTACTCTGATTGTCAAGTACAATAAAAAATGCAGACAAGTTGAATTTCTTATCAGTTGTCTAAATGGACGACCTAGAATTTTTCGTACTCGTGTACTGAGGTCAATCCCATCTTAAATGCATGCACGTTCAAAATGCTTTCTATACCCTCTTTGCAATGTACAAATCATGAAAGGACATCCAAGTGACTCCCCTTCAACCCACCAGGGGGGGCTATAGTATGTATAGAAACACTGTAACTGCAGCATCAAAAATATCCTAGTGTTTAAACTACATGACATGTTGTTATTTATTCTTTCAAATTTTTGATAGGGTCATTTTTGATGCAAACAAGTTGAACTGAAATAGAGTTGTCCGAAAAGGACAACCGTTTTAAAAAGTTATGTCAAGGCCTGACATGTACAACGGTTATATCTAACGTGTATACTTTATTCAGGCCTTTGTGTGTACAGCAGCACTAACATAACACGTAACTGTGCTGTATGTTCGCAGGTGACACACAGTTTGACTTCACCTGCCTCCTCCACACCTACTTCTCTGTGTCTGACGTCACCATGTCTGGTGTCACAGGTTTAAAAGGATGTTCATATTATGATCAGGTATACATTGTTCTCGCAGGCTGCACAAATTATGATCAGATATACATTGTTCTCACTGTACCTATTATGGCCAGGTACACATTGTTCTCTGTGTACATATTATGATGCATTGGTATCACTGTACATATTATGATCAGGTATACATTGGTATCACTGTACATATTATGATCAGGTATACATTGGTATCACTGTACATATTATGATCAGGTATACATTGATATCACTGTACATGTTATGATCAGGTATACATTGGTATCACTGTACATATTATGATCAGGTATACATTGGTATCACTGTACATATTATGATCAGGTATACATTGGTATCACTGTACATATTATGATCAGGTATACATTGATATCAGTGTACATGTTATGATCAGGTATACATTGGTATCACTGTCATCTGGTGTCAAGAGTTCCGTGATGAAACGAAATCAGAAGTGCAGTGGGGTAAACACAAACATGTTGAGGTTGGCTGTTTCATCAGGTCAGGGTAGTGAGGCTAGAGTAGGGTGAACACAAACATGTTGAGGTTGGCTGTGTGGACAGGTCAGGGTAGTGAGGCTAGGGTGGGGTGAACACAAACAAGTTGGGGATGGTTGTGTGGACAGGTCAGGGTATTGACGGCTACGGTGGGGTGAACACAAACATGTTGAGGATGATTGTATGTGTATGTCAGGGTAAAAAGAGGCTACAGTGGGGTGAACACAAACATAATGAGGATGGCTGTATTCAGTGGCCAAAGATTTGTTCCTGTTCTGTCAATGCATGACGCTGATTCTCAAAATCTTCACTTTCAGCTGACAAAGGAGAATATGGTTGAACAAGAAGACCCAGTGGTGGTCACAGCCAACTATGACAGGTAACATGTACTATGCATGATATCCCTGAACCTGTTACATCAGAGTCAACACGGTGATGTCTCATGACATTCTGAAAAGATTGCTGACCCGACTGAAACTTAATCCCATAATCCTCTGTAATCCATACTGTTGCTGTCCTGCACTTAAACATTGGATTTATGTTTATAGTTGAGTTGATCAGTGGTACATCTGCAAGGAGTTTAGAAAGTCTCCGGTTTGAGTCCCTGCCTGGTCTTCCAAATATGTAAATATTAGATCACGTGACATGACTCACATTGGTTATCTAATGTAAGTATGCCTACTACATGGGAACATTGGGTATCTAATGTAAGTATGCCTACTACATGGCAATATGGCATCTACAGGTTTGTACAGAAAATACAAGCATGTTGGAGGTCACTATAACTCTTGACCATTTTCTTGATTTTTACCTGATCCTCATTCAGTTATTTCAATCTGGAAACAACATTTTTGTTCTTTGGTCATAGAATTTGTAGATCCCACTTCTAATTAGTATTTGTCGTTCACTTCAGCAATCTTACAACTAAAGAATGTGTAGTGTTCCCTTCAACCGTTCCAAGATCCCTCTTCCTCCAGATGTCTCCCGCCAACCAGTTCTAAGTAACTGTTTCCCAAATCACTTTATCTCTTGATAATCAGATGTTTCCTTTGCAGGATCTACAAGAACACACCTGATGTTCATACGATAATGAACACCACAGGAGGCCGGGTTGTCACCATAGTGAAGAAAAGTCTTCCTGACACAGGTGAGTCATCACGCACGCTATGTCACCTTAACTTATGATGTCACATTATTCTTAACTTGCAGACTTTAGACAAAAAACAAACTTTGCTCTATCGACTGTGTGGAAACTTGACAAAACAGTGCTGAAAACTGCAAATAAAAATCCATTTCAGTTTACTGAATATAAAATCTCAACAGGACTGGTGTGGTTCTACATAGTTTACTCAGAATGATGTCACATTGAGGGCTCAGCTGTTCACCTATACATGAGGAGTAATTAAACAGTAAAACTCTTTGTTAAGCTGTGTCCAACTGAGACTAGTCTAATATGAAAAGCAGGGTTCACAAAGAATTGCTTTCACTTTGTGTATTGTGTGAAAGACGCCCGTGATTTACAACCGTCGACAACAAACTAAGCCACTATGCAGACTAGTTCCTCCTCCAAGGCCAACATAAACTGACCTTGCAAGTCTTTACAAATTAATTAGCGGCTTGGTGCTACAACGCAGAAGCAGTCACAAGGCTTACTTCATTGAAGTTGACGGGGTTTTTTTTGTCATCCATAATTTAATCCCAGTCATACCTCAGTTCCATTCTGAGAAAACTTGGTTACTTGCGTATCCATTCTGAAGACAGTAGATTGAGTTTTGATCAATGGCTTCACGAAGTTATATTATTTTGTTAGTGTACACACATACTGTGTATGTGAAGGTACACTCTTGTATATGTCTACCTCTCAAGTGTTATCAGTTTTATGTCCATTGACAGTGTTAGGCCACTCTGAAAGCTTCAGTTGGACTTCAATACAGCATACATCAACTGACCTTGTTAGTTATTAGTTATAGTCCATTGTAACCAGGGTACACTTGCATGCATTGAATTGTGAATTGGAAATGTTTAGTACGTTATGTGTCTGTTAGCATTCTTAAGGGGGTAATGTTGTCAGATGTAATAAGATTTGACTGTTTTTTGTGTTTTGTACAGTTTTGTGGAATCCGTGGACTGAGAAGGCCAAGGCAATGTCTGACTTTGGAGACAATCAGTACCCTAATATGCTGTGTGTCGAAGCTGGCAAGGTGGCAGAGAAACAAGTGCTGGCACCTGGAGACAGTTTTGTGTGTGGACAAGAACTGAGTGTTAGAAAAGGGACTGTAGGATCTTTGTAGTGCAGTGCTTTGATGCAAACTACATGTAACTGAACCTGGTCAGTCGCTTAAGTCTGGTACAGCAGACTGTAAGATTTTATTCAAGTACGTCAACCAAAATCTGTCTTTATAAAGTCTGAATTGAGGTGCTGCAGAATGCTTTCTGGGTTAAGCAAACATAGTACATGTTCATCTGTTCCTCTGATGTGAGTATTACTGTTATAGTCAATGCATGCTACAATGTTCCTGCCTGTTATCAAACTTACTCTCTCCATAAGCATTCCACTAGTCCCAGCTCCTCTATACTCCATGTTTATTCAGTTGAGTTGGTGACGGGGAACTTTGGTTACAAGGAATAAGTAAGGAAATTTCTCAAATATGGTTTGTCTGTAGTTTGAAGTCATTAACATGTCTCCGTAATTGGCCAGTTCTGCCAACATGACTGTAATCCTGAATGAAAGGTGGGACAAGTTCTTAGCGTGTCTCTGTGATTGGCCAGTTCTCTCAACTTGACGGTACCCATGAATGAAGGGTGGGACAAGTCATCAAGGTTCCTCTGTAATTGTCCAGTTCCGCTAACATGACAAAAATCGTGAATGAAGGGTGGGACAATTATGAACAAACAATGCAAACACTGCTGTGAATATGAAGAAGATTTTTTGATCTGAAGCTGCTGTGTTGAGACAAGGAACCAGAGTATTTGTTCCTAGGCCGAGACAAGGACATTGGAGAATTAGTTGGAGGGTATCGATGGTCAATAATGGAGGAATAAGGCGATTCGTGGTTTCGGCAATTAGGAGGTTTTTTTACTGTTTATTTATGGAGATATGGTGTTGGTATTAGGATTACTTTAATCCATGGTCATTGGGCTTGTTATGGTCATTAATCAAGATGTTATCTAGTTCAGGAACTGAACATATGGTGGTGTATGCAGTAAGTTAGGATTCAAACCTCTGTTTCAAAACTCCCAGTGTCTACACTCACCCCAGTTTGGGATTCTTCCTTAGTTTTTTTTACTTGCAATACCATCGGGCCTGAGTGTCTTAAGTGGTAAGCTGGTAACTCCTTGGAGTGGTAATATACAGACTGTCTGACTGGTAGTGTCATGTACAGGTAATATACAGACTGTCCGTCTGGTAGTGTCATGTACAGGTCTGTTTTTTCAGAAATGTTAAGGTGCTACTAATCAACTCATGTAACATTCAATGTAAGGACTTCAACTACGGCATCGGTGTCCCTTCTCAGATGTAATATGGAATGGTTGTCTGCCTGTAAACATCTGTTGACTTGTCAATGAGACAGAAAACGTACTCAACACTTTTAACTCGCTGATTCAAAGCACAAGTCCACTTTTTGGAATGAGTACGGCTAAACAACAATCAAATGAGCATAGTATGAATTGTGGAATTTAGTAAAATATTTTGTGGCAATACTTTTGTGATCACACCATCCAATCGCTATGAAGATACAGACCCTTGAAACTCGCACAAATGCATGATTTCATGCAGGAACTCGCCAGATAATGCACCATAAACTGAGGGTACTCTGTAAATCCCTGCCAGGCCAGGTCGATACTCATAGTCATGTTTCCAAAGATGTCAGCACTTTTTTACTAGCCGACAACCATCCCGCAGAGCACCATTAGCGATTAGGTGGTGTTGTAGGTGAACACCGTGGTGTAGTGGGTGAATACCGTCAATGGTTGCTCAGGCTACTGTTGCATGTGTTGTTGAATTTTGAGCTGATATTTAATAATATGCAAAGTTTATAAATATAATATTTTAATAAAAACTCGTAAAATTCACTACAAACTGTCCAGAGGTTATGAACAATGAGCAACTTCTTAAGTAACACCCATGAGTTAAAGTAGGAAACTATGCATTCGGATGTCCAAGAATTCACCTCTTCCAACAAAGATAACCAAGTTTGAGATTGCAGAAACTGCATCCATCTGCAGCAGCACATGTTCATTGTAAGGCCACGATGTGCCCGTCTATCAAAGTTTTATCCAACATTTCCAGATACAGAGTTTCAGCAGCACACAGTTACATGTTCGACCACGATTGTGAAGTCTGGATGTGCCACCTACCAAAACTAGGGCATACAAAATGGGTTTCATGGTAAATATCCTTAAGGTGTTTTGGCCGCCAACAAAATTCGAGTGAGTTGGAAAAGATTTCGTGAGTTTCAATCAGACTTGTGTTCACCCCTTAGTTTGAGTCTGAGCCAGTTACAGTGACAGCTCATTCAGCAGGTGTTGATCTATACCACACAGTCAGGTCACACTTGCCTCTCCCTCAAGACAGAAATTACGTCTGCTGGAGGTAACTTATGCTTTCAAATGCCATCTTCCCCCGTTTTCAAGTAGCATTATCCCACCAACGTCATATCCATGACAAATTGAACGTACATGTAAATGACGAGCACTAGAAAGTGTATCTGGAGGCATCAGTAATAAACAAGCAAGCCGTTGTGACTACGTCGGGCAAATCATTTTCAACAAGGTTAGCTACCAAGGACCCAATCTACCGAAGCTGTTACCAATGGGTGGTTTACACACTATAAGCGGATCTGGGGTGTGGTGAAAGGAGTACCCTAACTTCTGCCTAACCTGTAAACCTGGCAGTCTTCCAAAAGTTTTTGTAGTGCTACGTCTAATATATCAGCTGCATTTGCTCCAGTTCAATGGGGTGCTCAACAATTTCCCCTCTCCAAAATACTAGTCAATTGGCTACAAAACTGGGCTGGCAAAAAATCTGCCCCAAAATTATATTTAAAATCAGATGCTCAGTCATCTTTAAAATTCTTGGCTAAGGTTTGGCTTTTGGGGAAAAACTGATGGAAATTGTTAGTAAGGCCATGTCATCTGGTAAGTTTACAGTATGCACACAAAAGTAGACTTCAAGGATTGGTCCTATACTTCATTGCCTCAAACTGATTTCAGTTCCATTTTTTACATTGTCACTGCAGGATGGTATTCATTTCTATTCCCCTTTAATGGTGTTCATATCTGTCTCGGTCAAAGTCTTCACATCGTGTAGTTCAGACAGTCCTTCTCTACCGTCAACACAACACTTGAGTGCCACTTGACCACGGTGTTGTTCAGAACCCGAACGCCCACCAACATTGCTGTCAATATCCGCACGATCACAAACCACGGAGGTATCATCTCCGATCCCTAATTCGCAATGTGATACCTCCCCAACTGACATGCAACAATTTTTTTTCTCTCCACTTCCGAGTTCCGATGTGATGACCCCATTATGAGTAGCAGACACTTGTGCTTTTTTAACCTTGGCTCCTTGGTACTCTGATCCCACCATTTGAGTCAAATCTCGTTTAACACTAACAGGCTCTATCCCCTCCACCACTCGCACACCAATCATTGCCTTATCATCCTCTCCAGTGTGACGTGACTCTAGAACTATTGAATGCCCTCTATAGTCGGGAATGTCTATGCCCAGCAACGAACACAATCTCATCATGACGTCGTCCACGTAGGCGTTTATTTTGAGATCGGCCCGTTTATCGTGTTTTGTAGGTTGTAAGTTCACCACAACTAACTTGCCCTTGTTGCGCTTGGCAGACAGTGGCAGGTTCCCAGCAGGAACAATTTGCAGTGAGGTCCCCAGTGTCAAACTCAAATCACTTTTTCTGGAATAAAAATAACCATCATGATGCTTGTTTCAGTTCAATACATGGTATACCCTGCTGGACCTAACATTTCAGTTAAATACATGGTGTACCCTGCTGGACCTAACATTTCAGTTCAATACATGGTATACCCTGCTGGACCTAACATTTCAGTTCAATACATGGTATACCCTGCTGGACCTAACATGTTAGGCTCCATACAACATCAAAAGAAAGTAAATTTTTAAAAACCTGTTAACCACCAATAAAAAAACAGAAAAGCCACGTAAAGTATAAGGTCTGGTCTAACCAGATACTGTTTATTAACCACAGCAGTACAAGCTGACCGCCACTGCCAGTTTAGGTCATCTGTGAAATCTCAGACAGTAGTAGCTACACTGCAGCAGATACTGAGAGTGGAAATCGTGTCGTAATCATGTGAATGTCAAATTAGATTGTTGAATCAAGTAATGATAGTCCAGTCAATGTAGTAAACACTGTATTCACTTGTTTGTAACCTTGACACTGAATTCTGTGCCCTTTTGTTCAATTATTTGTTACATGACTCACGAAAAATGACACGTCACATACTGATGACACGTCACATACTTTGAGTGAAGTTCAGCGAGCTTCAGGTCAACCTCAGGCAGCTCATCTTCCCAGTCTAGTATGGTGTCGCGTAGACGACCTCTGAAACACAACAACACAATTATTGTCAATGACTAAGTATGGTGTCGCGTAGACGACCTCTGAAACACAACAACACAATTATTGTCAATGACTAAGTATGGTGTCTCTAAGACAACCTCTGAAACACACCACCGCTTTTATGTAACAACACTGAGGAAACCACTGAACAGACCAACTGACAATACCTATACAATTATGTAAATATTGAAACAAAAAAGTCCTCAGTGGATACATATTAAAGCACTTAACTGAACTGTCAACATTCAATAGAGGCACAACCTCAACGACGTTCATCTGACTGACACAACCCTTGTAATTACTGAGTGGATACAGGTATATACCTCAAACTGAAGTGTCAGACCAACACGTTTTGTGACTACTGAGTGGGTGCAGGTATATACCTCTAACTGAAGTGTCGGACCAACACAAGCCTTGTGACTACTGAGTGGGTACAGGTATATAATACTTTAAAGCAAAGTGTGAATCTTGTTCATGAGGGTATTCACTACCCTTGAAAAGCATGAGTGTATTTCACACACAGCTATAAGCAAGATGGTGCTGTGTGACACTCTTTGTAAATAGGTCGCATGTGTGTATTTCACACACAACTATAAGCAAGATGGTGCTGTGTGACAGTTTGTAAATAGGTCCCATGAGTGTATTTCACACACAACTATAAGCAAGATGGTGCTGTGTGACACTGTTTGTAAATAGGTCGCATGAGTGTATTTCACACACAACTATAAGCAAGATGGTGCTGTGTGACACTGTTTGTAAATAGGTTGCATGAGTGTATTTCACACACAACTATAAGCAAGATGGTGCTGTGTGACACTGTTTGCAAATAGGTTGCATGAGTGTATTTCACACACAACTATAAGCAAGATGGTGCTGTGTGACACTGTTTGTAAATAGGTCGCATGAGTGTTTTTCACACACAACTATAAGCAAGATGGTGCTGTGTGACACTGTTTGTAAATAGGTCGCATGAGTGTATTTCACACACAACTATAAGCAAGATGGTGCTGTGTGACACTGTTTGTAAATAGGTCGCATGTGCCTTTATATTAAAAATACATCAACATGCGAGCAAGTCAATAGCAGCCACACCACAACTGCCTGTCACGCTTAGATGATTGTATTCTAGTCTTAAGTTTTATACTTTGAATTCTTGACCTGCTAGGTGCTGTACATGGCTTAAGAGTACTACGTAAGTTATCTGTCGTTCACCAAGTGACGAATCCATCACCTCATATCTGTTGTCAGTGACAATCACAATGACACAGATGATTAAGTATTGACTCACCTGCACCGCCCCCTTGACTTGCCCTGGTTACATACATTTCCTGTATACTTCAGACCCATAGTGGACACTGCATGAGAACGCACGTACTGCAATACAACAAATGAACATCAGCTTGTGAAACATCAGACAGCACTCATTAGGTCAAGCAAAAATCGCACACTTCAAACTGAAATAAACCAAGACCGAGTTTTGCCAGTCTTTAAACATGTCTAAATAGGAATGCCATGACAACAAAGGGTCCCATTCCAAAACATCACAACAAAACGTTTTTTTCAAAAACGACACTAGAGATAGTTTTAAAGGTATACTCCTAAGAATTGATCAACAGTCAAGGAAATGCGATTTTAAGAGACTGGCGCACTAGATGAAAAGTCGACGACATTAACTTGTCTCACTGCATCATTCACCGACAACCACCAAAGCCAAATATTTGAGAACTTGACAGCATGGGGTGGTTGAATCGTCTCCCTAATAAGAGTACTGGTGGGTGGTGAACATGTGAACAAGTGTGTAATGTGTCTGGGAATGATGTCATCAGTGCTGTATTTCAACACGGAGGTGATGGTGTTGTGAGTGGCTGTAGTGATGGTGTTGTGTGTGGCTGTAGTGGTGGTGTTGTGAGTGACTGTAGTGATGGTGTTGTGTATGGCTGTAGTGATGGTGTTGTGAGTGACTGTAGTGATGGTGTTGTGTGTGGCTGTAGTGATGGTGTTGTGCGTGGCTGTAGTGATGGTGTTGTGTGTGGCTGTAGTGATGGTGTTGTGTATGGCTGTAGTGATGGTGTTGTGAGTGACTGTAGTGATGGTGTTGCGCGTGGCTGTAGTGATGGTGTTGTGTGTGGCTGTAGTGATGGTGTTGCGTGTGACTGTAGTGATGGTGTTGCGCGTGGCTGTAGTGATGGTGTTGTGTGTGGCTGTAGTTATGGTGTTGTGTGTGGCTGTAGTGATCAGTGTTGTGAGTGCCCTTTTTTGGCTTCAGGAAATTCTAATCCCGAAAGCCAGTGAGAATCTCACTGGATTCCAGTTAGATTCCAGTGAGAATCTAACTAATTAAGATGCCATTTAAATTAGTGAGAAAAAAAATCTCACTCTAGTGAGAATACAGTGATATTCCAGTTAGAATTCAGTGAGAATCTAACTAATTTGCATAGCATTCCCACTCAGTGAGAATTTGTCTTACTGAAATTCTCACTCAATAGGAATGCTATGCAAATTAGTGAGAATTTGTGTTAATGAAATTCTCACTGAAAATCTCACTGGGTGAGAATTTTGAACTTAGAAAATTTTGTGTGCCTTTTCAGCCACTGACTGAATAGAATCGAGATCAAACCTTTTTGGTAACCAAAACACTGCTTATTTTTGTGAGTTTATCTTGAACTTTGACTAAGGATACAATTTAATAATTGCTAATTGTGAAATATAGCAGACATAAAATAATAACTATAATGCCTTTGGTGAATCAGCAAAATACTGAAAACTCAGCTGTCAACATGCACAGAATGAAGACATCAGCCTAATACTGGTGCTTCATGCACTCTACTACATGTATGAAATGTACTAACCTTAAGTTTATTAACACGCAAAATCAGTCCAGGATCACCTGTGGTTGACTTGCAGACAAACTGTTCAGTAATTTCAGAATATTTGTGAGAAAAACATCAACAATCTTCAAGCCATTTCTCCAACTGCTCATTCCTGAAGCCATTTTAGTTTGAATTCAGAAATCTGGTTCAACTGAAATTTCTACAGTTACAGCCAATCAGGGTGTTTGTTTATCTCAGATTCTCACTGAATTCTCACTCCAATTTTGGCAAGTCCAAATTCTCACTCAATTCTCACTCAGATTTTTCCTAAGTCTGAAATTCTCACTGATTCTCACTCAGAATTTTTGTAAGACCAAAATTCTCACTGGATTCTCACTGTTACATAACATTTTCTCACTCAATCTCACTGACTGCCCCTGTTGTTCAATTCCCACTGGGTTCTCACTGGCATTTCTAACTATAATTGGTGATTTAGTGAGAATCTAACTGGAATCTAACTGGAATCCAGTGAGATTCTCACTTTCTTTTTCGTATGGGTGGCTGTATAGTCATGGTGTTGTGTGTGGCTGTAGTGATGGTGTTGTGTGTGGCTGTAGTCATGGTGTTGTGTATGGCTGTAGTGATGGTGTTGTGTATGGCTGTAGTCATGGTGTTGTGTATGGCTGTAGTGATGGTGTTGTGTGTGGCTGTAGTGGGTTTTTGGCCACTATATTCAAGTTTGAGTCTTACACCTCTTAAAAACTGGAATTCAAGAGTTTTTAAGGCACTCTAACGGATTTGGTTGAGTAAAGGCAACAACTTCTACTCTGCATGCAAAACAATTTAATTGCTACAGAAAATGAAATTCAAAGTCTAATCCGCCACCTAGGGCACTAGAAGAAGACTTAGCAACCAAGTGAATGATTCAGTGATATTCTTACTTACATGGCATGGACTTCTAAAATAAAGTCCAATGGATACAAAAATTTGGCCAAAATTAGAAAATGTTCCAGAGCCTTTTAATGGCCTTTTAAGTCAACATAGCCCGTTGGCTAAACTCACAACCATGAACACTTAGAATGTCATATTCACATAACATATTATTCTCCTGTTATCATCGTATGAATTTGTTCTTGTTTTTTTCTTTTACTTTTGAAGAGATGTTTCTGCTCATGTTTCACTTAAGTGCTCTGTTTTATAGTTAAAGTCTGGATATAATGGTTCACTTTCTGCACTAAATACTATGAAGTCAATCTCTGGTGTAGCAATGAAAATATATTCACATTCTCAGGCAGACCATACCTCTGTCTGCAAACAAGAATCACACAATGTTTTCTAATAGGTGTTTAACCACTACAATATTTTCTAACAAGTTTTCAGCCACTTTATGACATCTCTTAGAAGATCATGTAGTTTGCACCTAATTGATTTTATGCCAGAGTTATTTTTACAACAGCAATATTTTTCAGGACACTGTAAATGCCACATCTCTGAACCACGCCACGCCCATCCCCCTACACCCCCCCCCCTTCCACTCTCGCTCTAACACAAGGCTATGTTAAAAGCAAAATATATCAATGAATCTTTTCAAAATGTTTTTATGCCTGTATACAGCACAATGTTTACTAAATGCATTTCAAAATGTTTTTATGCCTGTATACAGCACAATGTTTACTAAATGCATTACAAGATGTGTCACAAGTAAGCATGCTAATAAAAGCCAATGATCAATAATGTATACAGTTTCACAAGACCACATACAATGCAAATGCCAGGCAAGTATAGAAAACCGGGTAATACTTGATTTTTTTACCATAGGCCTGTGTCTAGCTGATAACAAAGACATTGTGTAGAACTGTGGGACACAGCACAGGGTGTACAGGACTATTTCAATTGCAGTAAGTAACCATTTACTAAAAATAAACATATCACGTATTAATGGTTTGATTTTATGCCAAGATGCAATTGGAGATGCAAAGAATGTAAACATTACTTGTAACAACAACTGAGAGGAGTACAAACTGAAAGTGTAACTAGCAAGGATTCCAAGAAACACAAGACAGAAAGGTAAGCAGTATACGTTGATAACCTGTTTTCAAGCAATGCCACTCAACTGTGTGGCTAGTATGGAGCATTAAATACAAAAATGCATGATTTATGCACTTTATGCGAGGTAGGAAAACAAGAAATCAACATCATTTACTGAACATAGTTTCACTGAACATAATTCTGGCTTCATTGAGTCGTGACCTATTAGTCTACAATACTATGGATAGACTTGCCTACATGCATTGTGTTATAGCATATCCAAAGTTTCAAATTTTGCCAGCGTTCAATGGGCCAGTGATGCAACACGTAACTGCATGGTTCAACTTAGTTTCCTCTCTGGAGACTCTTTATTTCATGATTATGCAAGACGTGCATTTCAGTGAGACATAATCTTGATGCTAAATGCTGTGTGCTTCTGTTCTGTCCAAATGACTGTATCGGAGCCGAAAATCATTTTGTACTTGTCTTCACAGCATGTTACGATTCAAGAACAAGATTTATACGTCAGTCTAACACAGTTGAATTATTGGAGTAAACTTCTTAATCCAGGCATTTAAAATAATAGTTGTGTGACTATGACATTAAGAATAGAATGTTTGTCGAGATGATTAAATCAGAGAAGTAAATTCTGTTTAAGACATGCTAGCTTGAAAGCAATATTTTGAACCTTACAACAGCCTCAGTTGATAGTCACTCCTGACCAATAGGTGGCAGTCATAGGTTGAATCAATGTGGTGTTTAATGCTCAAGGCAGCAATGTAAATGAGACATTGTTTACAACCAAACTAATGTCTTGTGTTATCGAGAATGCTATGAAAATTTACTGTTTTACGCTGGTGAGTGCATAGGGAAACAACAATTGACCAACCACAAGCTCGGCCCCCTTGCAAAAAGTTGCATGGCACTTGACAAACAAACAAGATATCGGAAGCAAATACATTATTACTGAATGACATTCTTGAAAGAATCAACAAGTGTTTTTGGACTATCCAAAACAGCTTCGACAAAACAACCTTACGATGTGGCAGTTTGTAAAGGCGACATGAAAAAATAAGCATTCGAGGAAAACTATTTCGAAAAACCCCACACAGATCACCAATTCTCTTGAGAAATGACAGAGCTACTAAATGCAATATGATCACATGACATATAAAGCTGGATATGTACCTTAATGACATAGATTTCAGGATATATTTTGAACACAAACAATGAATATTCACCTGTATACTTTTTACTCTGCCGTCTAGGAAATTACGCCAAATGAAAAGTAGGTCACGAGATTGGTATTCCCCAATTAAGGTAGGTGGAGTCGACAGAACTGCTTGTGCTTTTACAATATTTTGATTAAAAATAAGGTTGTACTTCATAATCAGGTACACACTCATCTTGTCCAAGGCAAGCAGTAAGCTACGGCAGATCTAGGGCTCTGTCCAAGTCAAACTAATGCACGCAATTGGCCAAAAAATGATGGGATTGCTTCTCGAGCTGCATAATGGCTGTCAGAATTACACACGACATAGAAATACCACCATCATGATTCTCATCGCACAATTTCTTGAGTATACTGTTATAGACTAAAATAAGATTTACTCGAGAAAGTGTTCTTTGACGGGTAAAATGGCCGCTCGGAAACGCAGACAAAGGTGGGCCAAGAATGCTGCACTCTGATAGGTCAGTTATAAAAAATAATTGCAGGCGGTCTGATACACGTTGTGCCAGACGTGCACAGGCGATAGCTCAGTTAAGCCATCAGTCAAAATTTTGGCGATTGGTCACTTCACGAGAGCTTAAGTGTTTAAACTGGACTGGCCAGTGGCCACTCAGACATTAGTCCATCTTCATGTTATGACTCAAGTCACCTATTGTAAATGATTCAAACTACATAACAAAGACCAATTGTATTTATTGGTTTAATTAATAATTGGTAAAACATGAATGACTAAGTATCAATTTCTGAAAGCACCTACGGGTGGTTCTACATCAACAGTCACAGATTCTCCTGAAGTTCTATGAGGACTTGGTCTAACCCTAGACATGCACTAAGTCACCTTTGTTTTTTTGACACCAGCCTCATTTTCGTTTTCTTGCTGATCCTGCTAAAATGGCTTTTTCGACACTTACTTCAGTAAAAATGCTGTCAACTTTGCAAGACCATTGAGACATCTTAAAGTTAGGAATACTACGATTTTTGATGTATCTGGCCTTATGATGCAGAAACATGTTTGATATTTGAAATATACATTTTAGTATTGAAGTACTGACTTTTTAAAAACTTACAACCTTTTGGAATTTTCAACGGGCTGATTTTGGTCTTTTTCAATGAGAATGTGAGCAAAGGATATAGCATTTGTGAATATGAAACCAGTGTGATGTGGTACAGTGGGCTAGTGTAGTACATACATAAAGTCAACCTGAGTGTGATTTGGGCTAGTTTAGTACATACTTATAGTCAAAAGTTTGGTCTATTGTCTGCTTAGTAGTTAAGAATTTTGTAATTTAACTGAGTATACCTCACATAATAGGCTACTCAGCTTCACTGCTTACACAGCAGTTTAACATTTACAAACATCACAATTTCTTGTATATGTTAAATGGTTTGTAAAGTCCATAGTTTTCTAATGGGGCTATTCGGAAAATTTACATTAACTAGAGGGCGCGTGTGTACTAGAGGTGATAGATTAACAGCCTCAATTTCGCGAGCCCTTTAAATACATGGTGAAATGGTTTGCAGTCGCGCCAACGGAATCAGAGATTGCGTGAAAAGGGTGCCTCTATGAGAGGAAGTAGGCACGACCTTATACAAAGGTAAGGTTTGTGATTATTTTAACGATTTTTCCATGTTTATTCTACTGATGCCTGTTAACAGAGGTACTCACCGATGTCAACTTCGTGGCAGTTGCCAGTGTGGTTGATCTTTGTTGTGATGTGTGTTACGATACTTGATGTAGAACTCGGGATCTTTTCGTACATCAAAGCAGTATTATTGTTTGGATTGATTTCTAACATGTTTATCTGCAGTGACAGTTACATCAACAAATGCTGAATGTTTATGCTGTTAACTCGATATTAGTTTGTGAGTTAAGATTACAATCCAAGTCCAATGCCATGTCAAAGGGTATGTGGCAAATATCCATTAGACTATTTGTTTACTCCCTATCTTGTGTCTTCTGGAAATGTACTACACGTTGAAATGGAAATCTATCTGTTTTCACATGACCTTTGGTTTATAGGTTTGAGGGCTTGTACCGTGCAGAGGAGATATGCATCGCTTCAGTACCATCCCTGAATGGACAAAAATTTGTTTTAAGCAGATGACTGCAGCTAACCAGCAAGATCTTCCCATCCAGTGCAGATCTGTTGTCAGAGCCTACTTTCTATATCGGAGACAACGAGCAAAGCCTCTGAAAAGGAACAGCTACATTTAAAGAAAGGTATGTTAATCGTTTTGATATACTCATTCAGTCGTTAAGCGGGATTGGCATAGGGGGTTGGGGTTGTAAAATTTGGTGCAACTGAATGTTTGGAAATAACAGGTAATAGTGTCTGGGGGAAATAGCATGGTGAGGTAATTCTTAACCTTCATGAAGTTCCTTCAAGTTTATTTCATGAAACTGTTTTGCTATCAATCATAAAAGCATAAAAATATATTTTTTCTGAATTCTCATTGAATGAATAGTCTTAACTCATGCCTTGAAATGTTGCAAGTCGTTTATAAATTCAAGACAGCCATTTTTGTGAAAATTGCATTTTTGATGGTGAACTCTTAAACAACAGAAAGATTATAAATCATTTTTTAAATGACCCAAGTCTTCATATCTTCTATTAGAAAAAAATAAAGTCTGGGAAACGGTTCCCTCAGACTAGAAGTATGCTTGACTGGCCCATGAATCTGTAATCGGAGTATAAAAATGCTGAAAGTATCAAAATATAAAGGCTTGAAAATGGGTAATAAAGGTTTGAAGTTGTCTCAAAAACTTCCATATTTTGCAGACAAGTGTAAAGAATTGTTATGGCTACAAATGAAAACAATGATGCAGTTTTATGCACTACTTATTATATACACCCTTGCTTTCTGAAAATAGTAATTGTTCAATTTTGTGTGAAATTGTAGAGCAGTCACCATATCATATTTTTAAAAACAGGGGTAGCATTTTTGACCCAACCTGGAGTACTTAATTATTCATATTTCAATATTTGTTCCAAGTTCAGTGACATTTTAAGGCCACTTCAAGCCGCAACATAGACAAGCTTTGTTACTCCTTTCTCTTCCCACAGCTTTCTACACATCAGCAGTGCTGCATGGCACAATGTACAAGTCAGTGGCCCTGGAGAAATGTGAATCGCAGTGCGAAGTTACCATAAGACAACGTGCCAGTGGATTGTTTGTGTATGAAGAGGAACTATATCTGACAGCTACACAAGTCATCCTCGTTGGTGAGGATGCCCTTTCATAGGCAATAAGTCATGTGTGGACAATAGCTTATTTCCTTTCCTGGAAGGAACTTGGGGGATTGAAGCTGAAGAAGACCTAGTGAAACTCTGGTCGAGTTCAGGGTCAGATTTTGGGCACAAAACAAGTCAAGTGATATGCTGTTGTGTTTATCTTCAAGGATCTAATTGTGGATGTTATTGAGGCTGAATGAGGTTACATGAAGGAAAGCCATGTGCCGAAACTGGGCCTTTTTTACAAGCGCTTCTATAGGCCATTGAAATTAGATCCCTGTAAAATGAAAACCAAAAGCATCTGGTATACATACCTGTCCTTTCTCACTGAGTGACATTAACTTTTCCTTTCAGAAGAAAGGCTTTATACTAATGGCAAAAACTTTTCAATTTGGTACACATTATGGGGAAATGACATTCAGTGACTGCATCGATTATCTTATTGTCAGTAGAAAGCCCGTTAATGTTACATTTTGATGATCAAATAAATTTTTCATCAACAGAAAAGTTTGTCACTAATAATTGAAACCACAATATTTCCTCAGTTTTTAAGCCCCATGCACTGCAGTTGCGCTTATTCTTTTTAAAGCTGAAATGATTACCGATTACGCTTGCGAATTGCAATTTTCCTATTGACCTCTAGAAATATGCAGCGATCAAAATGAAGTATTCCCTTTGTTTGCATTTGATTTGTTTGTGTGTGTGTGGTTATTTTAAGAGCTTTTAAGTTTTGTGTCAACTTGTCTGCAAGAAAAGTTCCACATGCAAAAAAGTATGTTTTCAATTGTAGCTAGCTGGATAAGAATCTGCTATGCACAAGATTCGAGAATAAACTGTTATCAGTGAGTGTATTTAAAAAACAAAGTGGCAAACTGAACAACCACATACATACAAAGAAACAACATTGTTAAAAACAATTGTAATATTCCCATGCAAAGGAGTCCATAATCAGGCATGTCAAGGCCCTGAAGAATTGCTTTTCACTTTGTCCAAAGGTCAGGCAGCTGGTTTCAGTCATTTTCTCACCTGTAACAGAATAGTCAGAGGAATATTAGCAAATTATAGAACAAAAAACAAGACAAAATACTTTAGTAAGGCAGAACATACTTGACGTTTCATCTTCATGTTTACATGTTAGGGCTTGGAATGATCAATGACAAAAAAGTGGAAATTTTTACGGCCCAAAACATGCACGCTTCCCAGCCTTGAAATAGTTGATGTGGACCTTTTGCTGACAAAACTCGGGAGGACTAAAAAAAAATGGTACCACCCCCAGAGAAGCATGCTTCTGTGTCTTTTTAGCTCATCTGTCCACTCCCACCTCCATACATTTTTGGCTGCAGAGTCCTAGTATTTGTCACCACGGTTTGCAATCACACAAGTCGCCATTGAAAAATCCACCACGCTATCCCAGATGCCCCGGCAATGTTGACAATTTACGTTCCTCCGAAACATAAAGAGCAACTTCCGCTTTTTGAGGTGAAAGTCGCCGGCAACGCCGCGGTAAGAAAGAAAATTGCCGTGGAAATTTTATATCAAATCTGATTTTTTACGCAGAAATACAATAAAATACGCAGACAGAACATTTGAAAAAACAGGAAATCTGCGTTTCCGCGGAAAATTCCAAGCCTTGATAAGTAGAAACTAATAATCTTTGAACCCAAGTCTTATTTAAGATCTGGATTAAAATATGTGAAACAGGCTAAAAGTGGTTAAACAAAACGTGCTTCTGACCTCAACGAGTAACATTCATTCTAGGTGTCAATTTTTATTCCAGTGCAATGTTACGACGTTTACTGAATAGCTTATTCATATTAATTCAGTAGTTAATCTGGTAGTCCTGGGGATGGGGTCTGCAATACAATAAGGAAACTCACTCATCTAGAGAATTTTATTGGACATAGCATAGCTTTGAAGAGAAACTGCTGTGAAAAAAGTCACCCCTGACTTCTTCACGTACCATAATCTCTTAAATTGGGTGCATTCCCACCCGAGACAATACGTGAATATGTGCTGCTGTCCTACCCGGCATCAGAGTCCCTGGTGAGTTTTCTAAAAGAAACACTTAGTTCCATTCAATAAACCTGTTATTCAGTGGGGTAACTGGTGGGGATAACATCACCGAACGATGTCAATAGAAACATGATTGCTAAAAACTTACCAAGTAACATTACGTAGTCTCCCAATGGGGCTTTGCCATCCACACTTTGTCAGTTGGTTGACCCTATTGACTGCAGTTCTCCACGAATGTAGTAACTATAGGTCTTTTATGAATTTGTGACCACCTGTCGAAGACTTGCACCACGGAAAATAGCAATAATAAGGCTTAGCGCGACGACGTATTTTGATAACAATCCCTCTTTTTACCAGCTGTTTACATGCAGACAGCGATGCATGCGCAATTCACTCACCGCTAGTACAGCAGCGACACCGCAAAGAGAATTTTCCGAATAGCCCCACTGAAAGGATTTTGATACCATCGGAAGCCCAAGAAGGAGAAATCAGGAGAGGAGGGAGTAATTATCACCCCTTCTGTTAACTTTAGTGATTTCTTTATATAGTCTGGTTAGACCGTTCACTCCATATTGTCAGTGATGCGCACTACCACCAAGGGGATGGCACAACAGTGAAAGTGGTGATGATAGAAGGTTACAGGGGGAGACTTTAACCCTCAACAAATTACAACAGTCACTGATATGGGTCTATTATGGCACTGATCTGGGTATATTACACCCTCTGGTCTGGGCCTATTACAGCCACTGATCTGGGCCTATTACAGCCACTGACATGGACCTATTACTGGCAATGATCTGGGCCTATTACAGCCACTGACATGGACCTATTACTGGCACTGATCTGGGCCTATTACAGCCACTGATCTGGGCCTGTTACAGACACTATTACACCCAGTCTAAATTAAAATTCTTTTCTTGGTCAGAACCAGCAGATATCTATGCCTACTTTAACAAGCATACTCAATATTGTGTTACCTTAAAGAGGTATGGAACGTGAAAGCTCATCAAAAATATCTTTTAAACCAATTCCTAACAAAACTACATCTCACAACGTCTATTAAAGAGTAATTTACTTTCCCCTGTGAGGAAATTTCCAGAAAAAATCACAAAATTCACGGTCTTTGAAATACGAGCAAAGAGTTTCAGATCTACCTCCCACTGCATGTGTAGACAGTCACTTGCTTAAAGTCGCTTGTGGTCAAAGGTCACATTTTACCCATAAGGGAAATGTGGCGTGTCAACTTCTTGCCAATCCAAATGAGACGTGCCTTGCCTTGGATAAAAATCAACGAATTGGTGAGCTGTTAAAAGAACGTTTATTTTTTGAAATTTGAAACTAAAAAAATGCTTTGATAACAAAAGAAACTTATCTAAAATATTGACATAAAAACTAAAAATATCTGCCGAGGACGTTGAACTCTGTTTCAGTGGCAGTGAACCACTTTCAATACTGCATTTTAGTTCATTTAACGCGTTCCAGGCCACTTTAAAGGATTTAAAAGCAAGTGTTTGATTAAAGCAAAATGCATCAGAAATGTATTTCATAATAAAACAAGTGTCTGGTTGTGTTTTAAAGGTTTAGAGAGAAAGACAGACTATGTCTCAGGCAGTGATAACACGTGCAGCACTGGACAGGGTGGCCACCATCGGTGACTTGTACGATGTCAGAACGGAGAGTTTTGTGGTAATTAGTTTAACTTGCTAAATCAGGACACACAACATTAAATATGTGCTATAATAATCATAGAAATAGCAGGACTGTTTTACTTTTGGAATGTTTCCATAAGACAGACAATGAGTTTCATTAGTAACTGTACATAATGTTAAGAAACCAATATTAAGGAAAAGTAGCAAGAACAGGTTAAGTGTTGCTAATCTTAAAAAACATCTCAGTGATTTTCTGCAAAATAACAACTTGAGCCCTAATGTTGAGAAATTGGCACTTTAGAACCCAAATATCTGAGCAACCACATATTTCCCATAGCTGAGTAAATGGCGTTGCACTGGTTGAAATGGAAACTGTTAGCTCAATAACAAAACTGACACAATAATGATTAATTTAAAACAAATTTGTGGCATATAATTCCTCCCTCACAGCCCACTTAAATCTGCACCCAATACTCACCTAACTCTACACACAATACCCACTTACCTCCATACACAATATCCACTTTTAAGTGTTAAAACTCTGCACCCAATTAACCCACTTAACTCTAAACACAATATCTGCTTAACTTTGAGCAGGATACCTACTTAACTCTGAGCACAATACCTACTTAATTCTGTGCATAATATCCACTTAACTCTACCCACAATACCCACACAATTAACCCATTTAACTCTAAACAAAATATCCGCTTAACTTTGCACACAATACCTACGTAACTCTAGGCACAATACCCACTTAGCTCTGCGCACAATACCCACGTAACTCTGTGCATAATGTACATTTAACTCTTTGCACAATATCCACTTAACCCTGCAACATTACTCACTTAACTGTGCGAAATTTCTCAAAACAAATGTTGGAAGGCTGATACAAAATGTCAGTAATTACTTTCACTCTATTCCTAACCTGTGCACAATTTCAAGTTGCCTGTAATGTGTACAGCTGACTGACTGTACAATCAGTAAAACGCCCATATCAGCTACGACTGTATGAGACATGGGAACACGAATCCTCTTCTATGGTCAAACTCTTCTTTGACAAGAACAACAGTGGGGTCACTGGGCTATCTTTTGACCATAATACATGAAAATGACTGTAGTTTGTGATAAATAATCCACTTGTCATTTCAGTGCGACTCATTGCTACGAACGGCAGTTTCTAGTGAAGACGTTGAACACACAGACTTAGGCAGTGCTAGCATCGTGCTAGTTCAGTCAGACAGCTTAGAAGAGAAACTCAACAAATTTGGCATTGAAGGAGAACTCAAGCTTAGTATCATGGGAGGCTTTCTAAGTGGCAGTGGTTCCTTGTCTTACTTGACAGACACAAAGAAGAGTGCACGCTCACAACAAATGAGTCTTATATACAAGATTAGAACAGCACACGACAAGTACACCATCAGACGCCATCAGGAAAATGTTGACCCAAGTGTCCTAGTAGCTGTTCAAAGAGGCGATCTGACTGCCACCCACGTGGTTGTTGCAACTGAATGGGGCGCTACCTGTTCCATAACATGCGAGTCGTCTGACAACGAAAACAAAGATGAAACATCAACCAGTGGGACCATATCAGGCAAACTTGAAGCACTCAAATGGTTAATCTCCTCAAGTGCCTCTGGGAAAGTAAACGCTGGAGCCACTGATACAGAAACGAATGTCAAGTTTACATTTAAGTGCACGTCTGATGTATCATCAAAAGATGACATTCCTACTACATTTGAAGGAGCCGTGGCACTTGCTAGGAGCATCCCAAGTGTGGTGAAAGAACAGAACGACGGGAAGGGAGTTCCTCAATCTTATACCATGATGCCACTAGAAGCTGTGGCCAAGATTTGCAAACAAGATATCATACTGGAAATAACGTTTGAGTCAGTAAAGGAAGAGACGATAGCAAAAGCATCTCAAACATTTGAAAGGATGAGAAAGAAAACCCAAAGGCTGTATGACATCCAGAGAGATTTACAAGACTCAGGCCATCTTGTACCAGACAACACATTGGATGCTATAGATGACTATGTAGGTCAAATTTCAGAAGAAACAGCCATATACAGAAGCAACCTCCATGAAATAATCACCAAAATACGCCGCGGAGAAACACAAGTTTTTGAACTTGATCATTTGGCCACTCAAGCGCCACATCAAGCCAGCTTTGCCAAGTATGAAGAACAGCTTACCAAGTTCCAGAGTGACTTAAACCAAGTCAGCGAATCACAAGACTGGAAAAACATAGGAATTGAGTACTTGGGAAAGAAAGATCAATTTGTACCCAGTACAGCCCCATTAGCATACGTCTTCTACAAACCAAAGGAGAGCACAAACCAAGTGATGAAAGTGCAAGAATTTTTTTTGCAGTGGCAGAAACTAAGCACTCATCCAAAAGACACAATGTTTGCAGTTGTGGATGAGAAAATACGAACCGACCTTTGGCAGTCGGAACATGTAGAACCAAGAATTGCAGTATTTGAAAATGGAACAAACACTTGTGCTGATTTGTACACAAAAGAGAAAGGTGAAGCTGGTATGTGCCTGATAAAACACCATGAGCCAATTTACTGCCAACATTACCCACGTCAGAGGACAAAGGCCAAACTAAAATGTCCAAGTTCCATTTCTGGTCACCTGCAGTGTCCATGCACTACCAAGACATGGCAGTGTAGAAAATGCAAGGAAACCGTCGAGTTTGGACTGGAGACTGAGAAGTTCTATTGCAAATGTGGTCAGTCAACCCCGACTGAATCTGTGTATAGGTGTAATGAACAGGTGCATGGCTTGATGTACATCAAATATCCAAGTGATATCCTCAAGTCAGAGCTTGTCTCCCTACAGCAACTGGTGAAAAGTAAGTGCAGCAACAACTTTGGATGTAATGAAGATATTAATCAGCTGTGTCTGGTTGTACACAGCCGCACAAAGCCATTCAGATATATAGAAGCAGGAAATGCATGGCTGTATGTCAGATGTCCCAAATCCTTTGGATGCACAGTAAAGCCTGCCACATGGGCATGTGAAAAGTGCAAGAAAGTGGTCCAGTACAGACTGAAGACATTCACTCTCCAGTGTCAGTGTGGGGAGTTTGTCCCAGCGTCAACAGGATTCCGATGCGATGAAGGCGTACATGGTCTCGACTACGTGCAGTACCCAGACGAGTATCTACGTGACGAACTACTGCCTGAAGGTAGGATGAAGGAAATGAATGTTATGGTTCTGGGAGAAATAGGGGTTGGAAAGTCAACTTTGATTCGCAGCTTTGCCAGCTATTTGGAGTTTGAAGATTTGAGAGCTGCCATGAATTCACAAAATGACTCTAAGTTTATGGCATCAAAGACCTCTTATCAGTTTAACACTGGATATGTGGCTACACGGGAGGTGTTGGTGTCGGTGGTGCACGTGGGAGACCACAACATTCGACTGATAGACACTCCCGGTATTGGTGACACCAAGGGGCATCAAGAGGACAGGAAGATATTAGACAGTATTCTCTCACATCTCTGTCATTATCGAGAAATCCACGGTGTGTTCATAGTAATGAAAGGCACCGCCAGAGTAAGTGCAATGAAACAATACTGTTTACAGGAATTACTAGCATTATTGCCAACTTCTGCAGCAGACAATATTGTTTTCTGTTTCACACACGCTCGCTCGACATCCACCAATATTGGCAAGATGATAGCAACATTAAACTCAATGTTCAAGGAGAAAAAAATAAGAATAAAAGCAAACGATCAGAATGTCTTCTGCTTTAACAACAATGCAGCCAGAGGTGTCCTTGAATGCTACAAAGATTTGGGTATAACTGATGAGCGCATTGAAAAGTGCTCGAAAAGATGGAAGAGAGAGGCAGCAGAAACAGATCGACTATTTGGTCGGACAAACAGCATGGTGCATCACAAAGTGAACAACACCATCATTATGCATGAGGTACACAAAGTTATTAGGAATGTGAGTCGTCCATTGGCTAACGCTTTAAAGCGCATAGAAGTTCAGCTGCAGGTATTGGAGGAAAAACATGAGACACAAACAAAGAGTGTTAATTTGTCACGGTATGAACAGGATCGCCAATCTGAGAGTGCTGAATTGGCTCAACAGGGCCTGTCACTGTCACCGAAAATGTGTACCCAGACACATTGCATGGAACATGTAACAGCTGGTCTTGGCCACACCCACACTGTAAACCAAACTGTTCCAAAACTGTCACATAGTACTGGCTTTACAAGTTCCATGTATGGAGATAACAGTAAATATCACACACATACTGTACACAAATCAGAATATTCTGGAAATGACACGATGCGAGACGTTCGACAAAAATCTCAAAGAGAAGAAAGAGCATGCCCTGAGGCAATCCTGAAAATTTTGGACGATGAAATGGATGAACTCAGAGAGGAAAAGAAAACCATGATCAAAATAAGTGCCAAGTATGCAACTTATTTAATAGCCAGTTCCATCGTTCCATGCAATGATTTGATTGGCTACTGGCTTGACATATATATAGAGCAGGAAAAAGGCAAAACTAAAATTGTGCGGAACACACAATTTCTCAAGCGTCTGAGGAAACTTAAGTTTGAATACAACAAAGAGAAGAGACGCCTTTCGGAAACTCCAACCAATGAGGAGCTGGTAATGGCAGAAGTTCAAGCTTTGCGCAATGAACTTGACGACCTCAAGCACTTCTCTTTCAACCACTAAAAGAATAAAACTGATAATCGAGCTTGACGAGTGTCGATGAAATTCAACAATCTTATTTGTATCATCTCATGCTGGTGTTAAATGTCCTGATGCACAAATGGAGTTGAAATTACCATTGGTCACTGAGACGAGAAGTGACAAAACCTTACACTTTTATTTGTATCAAGGTGTTGTACAGAAAACAAAGTTTGATCCACTTTGTTCTTACTAAGTCAATTTTCAAATTAAAACAGCAAAATGTAATGCTTTCTGGCCTAGAATTTACCATACGGTGCTTGTAAGCTACTTGCAATTTTCATCTTGAAAAAATGCGGTGGGACTTTACTGAATCCATCTGTTTGTTTTGTATTATGCAACCTGAGTTAATTGATGAAAAATCCATTGTTCATTGCAACTTTTGCTGACTGGCAGATGTGAAATTTTTAACAGTTGTGTCCACATTCTATAAATCGTCAAGCTTGCTTCATTTGAATCTCATCAGGGACTGCTGGAATTACAAATCTCAGATTGTGTCAGTCTCACCTAGACCTACTGGTGTTGCAAATCTCACAGATTGCGTCAGTTTTACGTAGGCCTACTGGTGTTACAAATATCAGATTGTGTCAGTCTCACTTAGATCTACTGGTGTTATAAATCTCACAGATTGCGTCAGTTTTACGTAGGCCTACTGGTGTTACAAATATCAGATTGTGTCAGTCTCACGTAGACCAGTATGCTGGTGTTACAAATCTCAGATTGTGTCTGTCTCACGTAGACCTTACTGGTGATAAAAATTTCCCAGATTCAGTCAGTCTCACGTAGGCCTTACTGGTGTTACAAATCTCAGATTGTGTCAGTCTCACGTAGACCAACTGGTGTTACAAACCTCACAGATGCTGTCAGTCTCACAGGTTTCAGTGCTAAGCCTGTGGATTGATCACTTAACTTTAACAAGCAGTGCCTTCCTCGGCAGATAAGACTGTAAANTCTCAGATTGTGTCTGTCTCACGTAGACCTTACTGGTGATAAAAATTTCCCAGATTCAGTCAGTCTCACGTAGGCCTTACTGGTGTTACAAATCTCAGATTGTGTCAGTCTCACGTAGACCAACTGGTGTTACAAACCTCACAGATGCTGTCAGTCTCACAGGTTTCAGTGCTAAGCCTGTGGATTGATCACTTAACTTTAACAAGCAGTGCCTTCCTCGGCAGATAAGACTGTAAACAGTGCCGATATTTTCAGCACTAAAACTATGCATGACAATAGCATGGTCAAATTTGTAAATAAAGACAGTTTCATGTTTAAGACAGTTTGTTGGTTACAGTACCTGAGTACAGCACTTGTCACACTCTTCAACAAACATGTTGCCATGGAGCTCCGACATTCTGTTTCTAGGGAAACCAGATCTGAGGTGTAGGCCATCCACATTTTGTCCAACCAAGTACTTCAAATAACCTAAAATAACCATGGTCTGGTCTCAAGTTGAATCTGTACCTAGTAGTCCCAGCATTGATTAATGAATGGAATTTAAATTCCAATAAAACACAACCACTGCACAATGTTCAGCACTTTGACCTTATTCTGCGCCAGATAACTTTCAAGTATAGTCATCCATGTGTTAAGAATACCTCTGGAGCTCAAAGCACTGGTATAGGATTATGCATGGTTGGGGCTCATATCCCATAACAGAATTTCAGCCCACAAAAGAGCTTCTACATGAAGTATGCCATGCGATGACCATTATCTCATACACATTGAATCAGTCGAGTGCAATACGGTCATGTAATAATGTTTTCCATACTAACCTACCACAATACTTCCTCTGACATGGAAAGTTCAAAAGCTTGGTCAATGTCGACTCGACGTCATTAGCCGGTTCGATCATCAAACTTCACAAAAATAGTTTCAATAATGCAATTGCAGGAGTGTAAATAACACTCAACATGCATTCAGGTCCCAATCGTAACATCTGGAACAGGACTGTTAATTATGACACTTCTGTCTTAGTTTTCCATTGCTAAAAATTATATCGTCTGAAACTCAGGCGCCGATTCATCGGTAACTGTGTTTTTTTAACTATTTTCAGGAGACATAACAAGTTCACAGCACAGTTACCGTTGTTTTCATATTTATTTATGTATCTCTTTTCAAGCAATAAATCGTTACATTTAGAACTGTTCTTTTACAAGAGGATGTGATCCGCCACATGAACAGTCTGATTGAAGTATTTAGAAACCCTGCCGAAAAAATGAGAGAAACTCAGGAATTCGAAGCGTATGAGATAACTTAATGTCATATGGGGTATTACTTCTTATACCACAATATCGGCCTTAAATGGCCAATATAACCGTTTAATAACCCATTTAGTTAATATCTAACGGCGTTAAATAACATTTTGGCGGAAAACCAAGGCCAGTTTCGAACCCGATCCGCAAGAGTTTCAGGTCGTCGACTTTACAACTGCACCACTCAGTGGCTGACGTCAACGAACGTGAAAATATATAAATATTCAATAAAACGAGCACGCACAACAACCTCACGTTCAACAAAAGGCATGGTACCGACATTTATACGCCATGAAAAATAACGACAACCCCAGACGTGTCGTTTTTTCGGTTTTCTAAGGATCCGGAAAGGTACTATAAGTACAGGTTAACAGCAGGTCAATACAGGTCAACAACAGGTCAATACAGGTCAACAACAGGTCAATACAGGTCAATAGTAGGTTGACCATAATTCCTGTTGTAGTAATGACAACCACAAGCACTTTTTTACACATGGATGCTGGTCTTAAGCAATACACAACAGTCCAGGCTACTTAAGGATATCTCAAACCTTATTCACAAAAATTGGCCATTTTTACAATATTTCACTTGCAAAATACATACGGCGTAGCGAGAAAAAAAAGATTTAGCAGAACCACCTTGGAACCGCACAACCGCGTGGATATTTGTTTACTACTTATCCAAGGTCAAAGGGCTTTCAATTAAATCGAATCTTTCGCCAGGTGCAGAACATCTTCGTATACCCTCAGTCCTTTCATTCACAAAGTCGCCATAACATTGAGCCAACGAGGTGTACTTATGATAGAATGACGCCGCGAAAAACAAAGACAAACTGTACCTTTTTATCCTAAGGGAGTTGTGCGACCGATGGCGTTGAAAATGAATGGCATGAGTGGCCTCAGGCCTCTGTAGTCATGAACACAGCAAGTTTTGAAAAGAAATAAATTCCTCACCCTAATTCCTTCATTCCATTAATAAGTTGACATTTCGATGTTTCGATCTTATGCTAATGATACACTTTAACCACTGATTCGATTTTTGTTATCCATTTCTTACTTGGTTGCATATCAGTCTCCCAGCACGTTACGTATAAAGGCAATGAGCTGTGACCTACTTAGCAAGTAGGTTGTAAATAACATAAAAATTGGCTGGGAATGATAAGTCTATGAGGTTTTAATGATAATTAAGTTAGTTACGCACTGCAAAATCAGTTGACACTGCGAGTGTACGTTAGTTAAGGTTACGTCTACCGAAAAAAAGTTTTCATCGAATAATTAACCGAGATCTTTGAAATTTTCACTTGTCCCAGTTTAATCAGCTTTTTCTCTGCTTCGGCAAATTGACTTTATTTGAACTTAGGAATAGTTCTCAAAAACGGCTCGATGGATTTCGCTGAAACTTTCCTAAGTTAATGTTTAGTCATCAATCTCAAAAACGCTGTTAGGATATTTGACATAATGGCCTAGTTTTTGCGTAATGTGACAAAAGACGAATACAACTTCAATTTTTTACAAAAATACCTTATGTTTTGCGAGTTGATTTGTCGTAGAAACCAAACAGACTCAAATACAAAATTCTTAACAGTGTTAGGTGAAGTTTTCATTTAAAAAAGGTTTCGTTAAAATCGACCGAGAGGTTATTTTGCTATGTATGTATCTTTCATAAAATGAAATTTTGACTTAAAAAAGGTTTTTACGTAAAAATAATAATGGAACATAATATAAAAAGAATATTTTTATTTCCTGGTCTTTGTTCTTTCAGAAAATATATACTTTTACTAGTCGACAAAGCTTAGTTTTTTTGATATACAAGATAGAATGGAGGCCACTAAATCAGGTTGGAGATAACCTTAAACCCACGAACTATTCATCCTGAGAGTAACCAATAAGTGGAAACCAGTTTCATTTGACGGTAAGTGGTCTAAATAAAACATCATTTTTCATAGAAGATGGACTTGTGTGGCAACAGTCAGGTGAAATCATGTTTCCAACACTCAACAGATAATCAGTAAAATAATTAGGCAATACCAAAACAATAAAACCCACACGATAAATTACATAGCAAACACAAGGGACACAGACTCATATTCACGGGGAAACACGGTTAATGGACCGTCAAACACGGGTCACGGACAAAATGAAGATGTCAGCTGACCCAGGAAGCCGATGAGTCCATGACCCATGTTTGACGGTCCGTTAACCGTGTTTCCTCTTGAATATGAGTCCGTGTCCCGTGTATTTGGGTGCGTGGATCGTGTTTTGTGAGTTAGTTTCCATGTTTGTGAGTCAGGGGACAGTGTTTGCAGGTCTGTGAGTCGTGTTCATGCGTTCGTGCCCCGTGTTTATGAGTCCGTTGACCGTGTAGTTTAGGTACCTTGATTTAGCACCTCTAAATACAAACTAAACTACTAACAGTCAGCCCACAAGGCAACACGTCAAAAGTACAAATTAAGTTAGTGGCAATTTTATAAACATCATAGGGAACACTTGTGGGTCATTTAAAGCACCATTAATCCAGTGCTGTTTTATCAACAAGCCAAGTCTTGATATTGGCCACTCAATGTTATAAGTCTTGTCATGTTTTTTGCAGTTTAAAAGTCATCTCTGGTCTCAAAATGACAGTTTGGTACTAATTTCCACACTAAGTTCATCAAATCTGAGGTCGCGGTAGGATTTGAAATTTGATGAGTTTGATCCAAACCAATAATAAACTGTCAGTCCTTTAGAAGCCCAGAAACCACACCTAGTTTTACTAAATGGAACTATTTGAGGCCAATATCATAACAGTAATCGAAACTTGTTCCTTAACAGAAAGTACAAGTTTAACTCTGATGTAACAACCTGATGAATTTGTGTAAGCTGTGTTACTTACCCGCTTGTTCCAAGGCGACCAATGCCATGTGAGTAGTGGTGGCCTTGGCTGTGTCAAAGGTCACCGTCGTCTCGGGCTTCTCACCCTTCTTTTCCAATGTCCAAACACCTGCACATTGAACATACATCACTGAATGGTACGAACACATCTGCTGGCACATTGAATATACAATGTTCACACACATGTTGGCACATTGAACATACATCACTGAATGGTACGAACACATCTGTTGGCACATTGAATATACAATGTTCACAAACATGTTGGCACATTGAACATCCATGAGTGAGTGGTACGAACACATCTGCTGGCAGACAGAACAAACCCCGAATCATGTGAACACATGAGTGAACATTCAATGCAAGCCACTGCTCATTATAATGTACATGATCACCTCTATTTCTTGACCAGTCTCCTTGTCAAGTACAAAATTCCTGTCACTGCATGTCACTTTCACTTTGCCAATTCTTAGACCTTTTCAATTTAAGTCTACGACAAGAAAACCTTTCGATCATAAGATATCTGACAGTTCTCGAAGACATGCCAACTGAGTCATGGAGATATGGAAAACAAGTATCAGGTTTCTTGTTCAAAATCAATAAATTTCAGGTGCAAAATTTTCTGGATAATATTCAAATTATTTAAGCTATGGTCATTTTATCTGTTTTTCCCTGGAATACTACCATACCTCGACAAATTCATCAAATTTTTGAAAACTACTCTGTAAAAATCATATTAATAGAGTCATATTATGAGCTGTTTATCATGAAAACCATTTGCTAAAATAGTCAATGTCAACTAAATACTAGTAATAACTAGTAGTAACTAGAAATAAATAGTAATAACTAGTAGTAACTAGTAATAACTAGTAAAGCTTGAAACATTCTTGAGTTGCTGATGGTTTACAGGAATAGAATGCTATCATAGTAAGAAATACCACGAGACTGATTTTATAAAAGTAAAAAGCCAATTCGATTTTCATTTTCAACCCACAAAACAGAGCAGATTAATAATATTGTTAAAAAGGTATGCTTTACATTTAATATGTTGTATAACATGAGTCAAACAGTCACGACTCTCCCTACCTTTAGGTCCCCTGAAATCAGGTATGCCCGCTGAGGTGCTGATGCCTGCCCCGGTGTAGACCACCATGTGTTTACTAGACCTGACCAGGTCAGCTAGTTGTTCCACTTTCCAACACATGTCAGCAGTGCTGTCAAAGGTTTCTACCATTCCACACTTCCCCTTATGCTCATACTCTGACAAGCCATCAGCATAGTTGACAGACATCGCAATAAAGCTTCTAAAAAAGGAGATGAATTGTAACGCAAGTTGCTCCACAGTACAACAGCTTACTCTTGATAGTTCTGAGCCACTAGCGAGCTCGTTCAGTAATTTAACAACAATGGAATGTATTAGGATTGGGAAGACGGCAGGGTAAGGAGCCAGAAAGATCCTCCCTAATATGAGTACAATAGTACACTGCTAGTGGTCGTGTATCAAAGACAACTGTGGTCCAGTTAACACAAAATATGTGTCCAAAAAACCGGGGGTAAAAAATGACCAATGAAAATCTGACACAAGCTACACTGTTCCTTGAGTGAACAAAATTATTTGCGGGTGTTGGAAAAATGGACGTTCTATCATTATTGGGCTGCTAAAATTGTGATGTCATCTTTTGTGTTGGCTTTTGCCGCCATGAAATATTGCGTCACTTATTGGTCAGTTTCTTTTCCCCCCAATTCTTCAATCTACTGTTTATCTCTTCCACGAGGTTGCATAAATGTGACAACAAATCACAGGAACTGAACAAATTTTGCTGCTGCAAAGCTGTTGCGAGAGATGGTGTACATGTGTCACAAGCGTACTGTTTTGAAAATGATGAAAGATTTTTCTTTCTTGCAAGAAGGCGGAGAATAATGCAAGAAAAGGACACTCACAAGATTGTGTTTCACTTAAAGGAGAATGCCACCCGATTCAATTAGACTCTTTTTTGCCGTCTCAATCAGTCTATATGCACATCGCCTCGCATACGGTCGACCTTACCTTGCCGAGGTGTCGCGTTAACCTGTTAGGAAGGTGAGAAACGATGCAGCGACATCAGTGGTTCATTTGCAGAGTGAATGCTGTTATGTTCCGGTGCATCATTCCCGCTTTTCCAAACTATGCAGCTGCGAGGAAAGTGGGTATATCGTTTTTTCGACTTCTTCGAGAGTTCGAAATGCTTAGGAAGTGGCTCGCGGTAGTGAAGAATGAAAAGTACGCTGTAAATAGCAAGTACGAGACCGTGAAACATCTCCGCGTGTGGCCTGCAGTCGTCGACAATGCCTGCTGACGAATGCTGCCGTACCAAAGTTGAGCTCTCGTCAAAGTCGGGATTGCGAGTTGCCATGTTGACGTTTATTACAGAGAGTTCTGTTTCAAAATAAATTATTTTCATCATAACCAATACTTATACAAAACTGAAACAAAGTCTGTCTCATTAAATGCAATTTGTAATGCCTTTGGAGTGCTCATGAGTGCAAATGATTTGAGAAGCCAGCAATGAATAAATCACTGAGTTACCGGCTTTAGCTGCAATAAAACTAATTGACGGGACACCGAGGCCGTGTGAGCGCATGCTAATTCAGTGTTTGTTGACAGAAACTGTTGTGAAACAACTCGATTTTCTATCCCACGGCCAGGTGTTGGGGAATCTTTATTCACATTTACATTATTCAAATAATGATTGTCAATGTACAACTTCTGCCCTGCGGTTCTGTGGCCAAAGCAGAATCTGAATTCGCGGCCCTCAACAAGTAAGTAGATTTTCAGTTTGGTGGATAATTCACCAACATAATCACGTGCACATTACTTCTTCGGCTCACTAGTATAGTATTTACTTGACTGGAAGTTTAGTTGCCAACTTTGGCTGGTTTACGTTTGTGATGTTTTCAGTCTGGCCGCGACGGGCCTGATCGGTTTCCGCCGGAGTCGCTGGCTGGGATAATGAGTCAGTCCGGCCGCGACGGGCCTGATCGGGCTCTGAGCCACTGGCCAGGATAACAAGCGTTTTGTGTGTTTAGAACTCAAAAAATCACCAGTCTAAACAATACAGATCTAGCTTCTCCTGTCTGTACCTCACAGGAAAATACTCCAAATTTATCTCCGAACAGACCCCAAACTCCTGCTACGGACCTTATTGGCCTGCCGAACTTTGTAGGCTACCGTAAATACCAATAAATCCGTAAGCAACACGTTTTTATAAGAACTTGGTGTATTTTTAAGGGTTTAAAATCGAAGTTTGATGATTTATTGCTGTTAAACGATGAATTCAAGCGATAAGGTGACACCAGTAACCCGTGTTGTGAACTGCTGAACAGACTGCGAGTGAAAACAATTATGTCATTGGATAATTTCAACACCTCTGGCTGCCGTCAGGTGTCAGGTAACGCAACTGTACGTGCAGTATCGAGTAGAACTAGTCGATCTAAATTCCTACAAATTAGGTTGTTTTTGGGTGGCATGCTCCTTTAAACTCAGCTACAAGGAACAAGGTGATGGCTGACTCCCAGATTTTGCATGCACCCCCACCATTTATTAGATTTAATGTATGTCAATTTAAGTTTCACGGCGAGGTGACAAGCACAACTACCTGGGTTGCATGTGTGAATTTTCGGGGTCTAACCAAGCTTTTCAACTCACAACCTAGCTGTATTTTGACCATCGGCTCCAAACAGTTCAGTATCAGGCAGGCTACCAATGACCCTCTACTAAACTTCGGAAAGAGTACGTTAACATGTATACACATAATTTCGCATTTTTACTATGCTTTCCGTCGCATAATAATTTACAATATACTACACGTAACTTTGAGATGCTACTTTAGTTAACAGGTTGTTTTTTCAAACAGTATTTAGCGAAAAAAATTCAAATTCATGGCTTTCTCGTATTCTCCCAAAAATAGCTTGAATGACATTTCACTGAAGAGCAAACGAGATGATTACACTCTGCCGGGAAGAAGGCGATTAATAAAGTTGCTTTGGTTGCATTTTTTCCCTATTTTTTGGCTTTTAAACTTGTTGCATAGAATCTCTGAATTGCAGACAATAAGGAAAAGCCAGCCAAGATCATGGCCAGACTTGTAAATTGGTCCTACAAGTCAGCACTTGTTCTATATTCCAATAGAGTCAAGCTTGCTTGTGAACTGCCATGGGCTGGGGAGATTGTGAGACGTGGGTCAAGGGGGTCGAGGATAGAGGGGGTCGTGGATAGAGGGGGTCGAGGATAGAGGGGGTCGAGGGTTTTTTAGAATTTTAGAACATTCCAAGCAATGCCAAAGCTCCCCAGCTGTTCTCACACAGCAAGCACAAACAAAAATGTCCAAATTCTTCATCTGTCGATACGGATACTTTTCTAAGTAATGCCTTCCAATCAGAACATTGTCCAAGGTTCAAGTTTCGGTGTCAGGAAAATTTCGGTAATTGTTTACAATATGACGACAATGACTTAGACATATGATTTTGGTATCGTTCGATTCCTCGCAATGTTATCTTTCCAAATATACACAGAAATTTCTCCTACCCCGTTCCCTTAGTATTTTATTGTGAAATTTCTTCTAGGACTATTTCCTGGTACGCGACAGTGGTAGTAATACCGTCATGTTGAATGGAAGGAGTCACCTGTCGGTCAAAAACTGAACTAATCTACCGACTTGCAAATCGTCACTTTTCATAAGTTCAAATTGACCGAGAGCCGTCAATCCCCTGCCCGAGTTATGGAACCAAGGATTCGAATTCGATCCTATGGTGACCCTAGCTGATATACGCATCTGCTAGCAAGAATCCGCCAAAACAGCGGAGGTTGTTTTTGAGGTCCAAATTTGTGAAAAGAGTATCACTTCACACAATTTCGTGGAAAAATGGTCAAATGGTCACAATTCTAAGAAAATGGAAAAGGTAAAATGCTTCTACTTGTTTATCAATATTATGTCAGGAAAACTTTAGCGGGAATCTCGTGCAGGCAAACACCATTCAGAATCAATGATGCTGTTTCATTCATTAACAGTAGGTGTCGCTGTAATCTTGAGTTGAGCCAACATGGCGGTGTCCACTGGGAAATAGTGCCAACTGAAATTCGAAGATAAAATATGGAGGAAACGCGGTAGGGGATCAATTCATATATTCTTGGAAAGATGACGGTGCGAGGAATCGAACGATACCAAAATCATATGTCTACTTCGTAAGTCATTGTCGTCATATTGTAAACAATTACCAAAATTTCAAACAGTGACAGGACAGTTCCAGTGCCAGTGACAGTGGGAATGCTAGGGAGAGCGTAGCCACCAGCCAGGCAGTAGAGCACTTAGGCAATGACCATCGCCTCTGTTGGCCCGAACCAGAGGCGATGCAGAGGCTATAGGCGCTCTGTACGCCGGAAGCTTTTCGGCGAATTATGTCTCGCACCGACTAAACCATCAGAGTCACGTTGTTATAAATACCTTTTGCGCATAGAGGAACACCCGAGGAGGTTGTCGAGATGTTTAATTCCTTCCAACTCGAACAAATACTCCCATTATCAAACTTTTTCTTCGAGCAGTCCCTATTTCACTTCCCAAAATCGTGAACTCAACATTTTTATACTGCGCACGCTCCAATTTTTACCGCGCTCGCTACGTGATGTGACTTCATGACCTCAATCTTTAAATAGGCCAAGGGTGAGCCATTGCGGTCTCGTCAGTCAAATGTTCGTTTCCAAAATGCCACCACTTATACTTGTCTTTAATTGGCGTTACTTGAAACTGATTGTATTTCAATGAATTATTGTTTGTATTTGATAAAAATAAATGCTGTTGATATGACATTTAATAGTCTTTGTGCACAAATTTGACATTTTAATGTTTAACAACACAGCAAATGCACGGCTGGTTCCCGGCAACACGTAAGCGAAGGGCGGGAACTTCAGCTTTCAAAGTTCGCCGGTAGGTCCGCAACTTCTGACCTTCGGCCTGGTTAAAAAAATGAAAATGTTGATTTCACGATTTTGGGAACTGAAATAGGGACTGCTCGAAGAAAAAGTTTCATAACGGGAGTATTTGTTCGAGTTGGAAGGAATTAAACACATCGACAACCTCCTAAGGTGTTCCTCTATGCGCAAAAGGTATTTATAACAACGTGACTTTGATGGTTTAGTCGGTGCGAGGCATAATTCGCCGAAAAGCTTCCGGCGTACAGAGCGCCTATAGCCTCTGCATCGCCTCTGGTTCGGGCCAACAGAGGCGATGGTCATTGCGTAGAGCACTGTGATAATCAATCCATTTTCCATGACGGTACGCTTGTTTCGAATTACTCAGCATTTACACTTTCACTTTCAGTAGATTTTCATTGAAATTTATAACGAATAGTCACGCGCTCAACACAATGGGTCCAAATTCGGTCAAATTACAACAGTTCTGCCAAATTTCACTTACTTCAAAAACGAATCAAACCGCTCATGCAGACTGCTTATAATTGCCGCAACCAAGTCGTGTTTGTCGTCAAAAACTTCCGGTGAAATAAATTATGCAAATAAATTGATTTGTTTATTCCTTTTGCCCTCAAAGTAGCGTGATTCAATTCAACTTGCAACGTCAAAATGCATTATGTACTATATCATTGTGTGTACAATGACGTTTGTTTTCCGTCCAACCACCTGTCGCATGATTTTACGACTCCTTCTCCAACAATTTGTTTTTAGAGCACTCCACTCAACAACTCCGGGGTCAACAGGTCAATGAGAAGCTGAGGAGGCGAAGTTTTACTCTGACATCGTTCGGTCATTTAAATCGGTGTTCTACAACTAACTCGGGGACTAGACGTGTCAGAATGGATATCCTTTCTATTGTCGAAGTTCTCACTCAGATATCGACTTTACTCATGATGTCGTGCGGCATGTAGGTTACCTTGTTTCTGGTCCCTTCTGATTTAGGCTGCTGTGTTTGGGTTGTCAATTGTTCGCCATCCATAATTGTTGCACTTTGAACTTGTAAATGTCTTACAAGTACTTAAGCTTTATGATCTAAATCATATCTGTGATGTTCCACAGATTATCCGTCGCATACCTGTTGGGGGTCGGGGACTCCACGAGATGATTTCGATTGAATTATGCAAAAAGGATACCCATTAATAATAATTCTAAATGCATTATTTAGCTGAGAGAGCCTCAGGCTGAGTGCACCTCACGTGCAGTTGTTGAGAGGTTCCTGATATAGGACATATTTTTGCTGGTCTTTATTTAAATTGTACCTGCACAAGATTAGTCGCTGATCAAGTTATAAACTGAGTGAATTACATTGCTATTTTTGTCTTGCGCCTGCGCAGATTTTTAACAAATGGATTGCGAGATATTATTTGGTAAGTTGCACTTTGAGAGTCTAATTTGAATTATTTAAAACATTTTTATGCCTGCTAATACACATTTAAAAAATGCGGCTTCAAATGTGAAATATAATTCTTCAAATTGGGCAACTTGACCGGTTTTCGCATGATGGCCGGAACTGAATTTGCTGGCTGAGATCACGACATGTTGAGGTTAATTAAATTACCCCAGGTTCCTGATGTTATCAGTCTCTAGGTAATGAGACCACTACAAACACATTGGGGGTGACAATAGTATTTTTAATTTTTAGTTTTGAAAGTTTCTAAACAGCATATGTGAATACTAAAGTGAAAATTACACTTAATAAGCTTTTGGAATTTTGAAAATTGGCCAAGAAATATGAGATCATTTACAACCTAAAATGTTTGTTTAATGTTTGACATTATAAGTTTCTCATTAGTTCTGTTGAGTATGCAACATAGTTGGGCCAATTACCAAACCACAGACGGCAGTTGGATTTTGAGGTAAGCCTGATAACTGACAGTCATATAATGTGGTAAGTCTGATCTTCAAAAGTGATATTTAGACCTCCCATAGTTGGTGTATTCCTGTATTTCCAGTCCTCCCGTCTTGGAGATGCTGAAGTCCAAAAACACTGGCAAGGTGCCATATTTGTTCTTCCTCTTGTCAGTCGTCAAGTGAGTAAAGACCTTTTACTTTTCTTCACAACTGTAACTTGTTTCCAAAAAATGGAGATCATTTTCAATCTTTGGAAACTGGGATTCTTTTAGTTGTTATCAGTTTGGCAAGTTTCGTATAGCTCCATTAGAGTTAATGAGCAAGGTGTTTAAATTGAGAATGGGATGAGTATCCATTGTACAGCCAAGTTGTTCTTTAGGTGAAGTTGTTGTCCAATGGTCACCATTAAATCGTGAGTTCAAGTATAGATTAACTATTATTAACTATTATCATGTTGAGTCCATTTTTTCACTTTAGAACGCAGTATGGTAGACAAAATATTAAGTGAAATTTGGTTTTGTCATTTTTCGAAAAAAATCCTTGTTTCTCTAAGGCGTAGATTGTTACCAAACATTTCGTAAAATTTTTAGCATTTTCAACTATGTGATAAGCCTTTTAAACATAGAAATATGACAAGTTTATCAGTTGTGTTCTTTTTAACCAAATCGAAGACTCTTCAGTCTAAGCCCCCCCTTACAGCTGTACGTGCTTACTATGGTGTCCCTATTCACCCTAAATCTTATCTTACAGCTGTACGTGCTACGCTTACTATGGTGTCCCTATTCACCCTAAATCTTATCTTACAGCTGTACGTGCTACGCTTACTATGGTGTCCCTATTCACCCTAAATCTTATCTTACAGCTGTACGTGCTACGCTTACTATGGTGTCTTGGAGAAGAATAACACGCTAGTCTTCCTGAACAGTGTTGGTCTACTCCTCAACTCTGTCTATGTGCTGGCCTTTATTTATACAGCTGGTTCAAAGGTTGGTAGATGTAGAATATTTATAACATTTGAAACGTAATCGAATAACCTACTTTCAGAATGTACTATTATTGAAACACAGATCATACCATTTAGTACCATACATGTCAAAACTAAACAGACTAAGTGACCCGGACTTCTCTGTCATGGCGGCTGAGTGCAATCCGAGTTCACCCTGTGATCAGCTTGAATGACTCGTCATGAAGGGCGACTGGTATTTTGCCTGATTACTTATGGTGTTTACTTTATTCATTCATTAGGTAAATAATGGTCTGCTGTTAATATAGCTCCCCTAGAGTATGAAAGGTCACAATCTTGTACAGTTCTGGTCACTACTTATTGTCCAGTTCTGGTCACTACTTATTGTCGTCCGACGGTTGAAAGTGAGCCTGATAACCACTTACACAATTATCAGACTGAGATTGGTCGGATAATGTTTGGCACTTCCAAGCACTGTAGACTCTTGAATATTCCTCGTTAAAAAATACCTGCTGTCATGCCTCGCGCATTTTTTTCTTTAAATGTTGACTCACTGAATACACAGAGAATGTTATGATGATGTACAGCCTGTCCTGGATTTCCAACCCAAGTGACCACAACATTGGCAACTAAGCAGAACCTGTCTAGAAGAGACAGAGTCCACTAGACTCATTGCTGACCAGTCGGACAAACCTTGTGGCCTGTGCTTTAGATGGAAACTCTGAAAAAAGTTGACCAGAGCTTATACACTGGTGGACATGTGCATGCCTTGTGGGTATAATATACACTGGTGGACTTGTACAGGCTTTGTGGGTATAATATACACTGGTGGACTTGTTGGTGTAATATATATGTATATGGCACAGTTCCAGCATTTGTCTTCCCAAGTATCTTTGTCTTGCGACTGAATGTTGTCTATTTACCCTCCTCTATTGTTATGCTTTTTGTTTGTTTTTCAGCTCCGACCGCTGCTTCTGTTCTGTGCTGTAATTGTCTATTTGGCACTTCTACATAGTTACCTGGTGCGCTCAACAGATAGTATGAAGGAGTACGCCTCCCAGCTGGGCTTCATGGCTTGTGTCACCTGTACTTTGACTATGTGTACCCCTATACTAGAGGTGGTGAGTCTCACTTGAAAACACTGTAATGTGAACGCACTTGTGTCACCTGCACATATTGTAATGTGAATGTGCTTGTGTCACCTGGATACATAATGTGAAGTGCTTGTGTCACCTGGACACAATGTAATGTGAACGTGCTTGTGTCACCTGGACACATAATGTGAAGTGCTTGTGTCACCTGGACACAATGTAATGTGAACGTGCTTGTGTCACCTGGACATATTGTAATGTGAATGTTCTTGTGTCACCAGGACGTATTGTAATGTGAATGTTCTTGTATCACCTGGACACAATGTAAGGTGAACATGCTTGTGTGACATTACCTTCAATTGCCAATTTTTGTGCGAGGCACTTCATAGTACTTGTGGGCTGTACCACACTTGTGAAAACCTTAACACACACACACTGATGATATGCAATTGTTGTATGGTAGTACTGACAGAACTGTCTATTTCCAGATGGACTGTGTCAGCAGGCGGAGTTCAGAGAACATCTCTGTGGAGATACTGGCTGGCACCCTGCTGTGTGGCACAATGTGGATCACTTATGGCAACATGCTGGGCGACCCATTCCTGTTTGTAAGTTAAACATATTGGGTCAGTATGCGATTGCTTCGGATATCCTCCTGTTTACAAGTAAAGACATCGAGATTTGCTGGGGTGTGATACAGTGAGTGGAAATCATCCCTGTTGACAGAAAAAAAAACAACAAATGTTAATTGTGGGGAGAGTTAAGTTTTTACTCAATGTCAATTTCTTAGTTAAACGTGATTTGAAACTGAAAATTTACTGTTGTTTTGAGGTGTATCAAACTATCTTTTGATTGAAACCTTAATATATTAGAAATTGTTTATGTCTTCATTTGCAAAATGGAGATTTTAATGTGAAAGTTACAAATTATGTGCTTTATGGGTTAGAGGTCCTAGTACTGTATCACCTACAGAAACAAACTTTGAATTCTTCCATGTATAGTTAATGATATAGGCTGTCATCCTGTCCACTATTTGAACATAGCTGCAGGGCACAGTAGACCACAACATCATATGTTTTTAGGCATATGGTTAATGTGACTATCTATGTAGGGCACAGTAGACCATAACATTATGTGTAGTCATGTGAATATAATTCACCTAATGAATAGTCTACTTTTGAATGCTAGGCTCTAATTGCTTTAAAGCCTATCTTCAATGGTAACATGATGTAAAATTGGTTCTTACAGTGTGTTAAGAGCATTGCTCTGAACCCACTAGTGCCACAAATTTCCAAATGTAACAAACCGTTTGGCGTATTGGCTTGCTTTTGTGTACGTCACCGCGAGAATCAACTTTTAATTCAAACAGCAATGCTGTTCTATTCAGTACCCTATTCAATACAACCTTTTGTTGTTTGTGCTGGGATCTCAGGGTGACACTACATGTCACGAAAATGCAGCTTCATTCATCATTTGACGGGCTTACACTTGGGTGATTGAACTTGCGTTTCCTTATTTTACTAAAGCTTTGCTAGGACTATCTGGTTAGCCTAATATATCTAAAGTAACAAAGTTCCATTGAAGTTAGGCTTTAATTTCTGTCTATTTCTCTTGTAAGCTCTCCTTTGCTGATTTTGCCTTGTACCTTTTTGTGAATATTTGATTTTGGAACTCTCTAGATTATTCATCCTTTTGTGTAAGAAGAATGATATCTTTGACATACTGTTGTTTCCATTTTAGCTTCCCAATATTCCTGGCATGATTACCGGCTTCATGAAGGTGGCCATGTTGTATATATATCCATCCACCAGGAGGCGGGCTGAGATGATCTTGGAGAAAAAGGTCCGCTGAATAACGCACATCTGATTAACCCATTGATCAAGTTACTGTTCGCCAGAGCTGATTTTGTGCTCAAGATACTTCAAAAGATGGTTGTAGACCTGCAACACGTGACAGTACTCTGGGTGGTGATGGTCTTCTTTTGTTGTAACCATGGTAACGGTTAAGGTCATTCGGGGTGAAGCAAATTTTGCATAAAGGAGTATTAGTGGGAGCTGTGTTCATTAAATGTTGGTTATGATGGACATGTGGTCCCATACTGTGGTCAGGGTCAGTGTGTCACCTGGGGTCACCCTTATATTGCATGGGGAACATTAGCTGTAATCATGGTGAGGGACTATTCGCATGTACCTACTTGGTCTTCCATATGTTTTTATGACATATTGAGCTGTTCTCAATTAAAATTGGAGTCAACCTTTTTCCTTTTCAAAAATCATGTCTTGCTTTTGGATTTAGGCTACCTGATATAAAGTATGTGCTGGTTGGTCATTCTGTTATGTGGTAATGTTCGCTTGACCAGTATGGTCATTCTGTTATGTTGTAATGTTCGCTTGACCAGTCTGGCGATTTTGTTATATGAAACCTTGTAATTTTGTCTTGTCCTAGCTTATTATTTTATGTGCTGATTATAACTCTTTAATTAACAATACGTTGAGGTCTGCTGAGCTTGGATAAGCCTAAACACAAGGATTTGACAGGCGTGCAGTTCTTCACTATTATATCTGGCAGATTCATAGTTTCTTGGCATGAAATGTACGAGCAAGCTTTCATTCACATTCCTAATATTTGGTGTAAATTTTTTTGTATATCATGATTCGTCATATTGTGTGCTCAAATGAGGCCCGTGTTGCCACGGTAATCAAGTTAGCGATAATTTACACTTTACGTATTGTGCACAGTATGTGCAGAAATCATAAATATTCATCAAGTTATAACACATAAATATCCGTTGAATTATAACTTATTTATCTTTGCAATCTGTGATGTGTTCCCAGGGGTTCCCGGCTAGTTCAACACTTATTTCTATGCATTTGCTATTGATTATATGCCTATATGGTAAGCAGCTGGCATTTGATATGACAAACCATAAGCTGACCATTGACCTGTGGTGTTTGAAGCTATAAAGCTTAAGTTGACCTCTGACCTGTCTTCCTTGAAGCTATAAACCATATGTTGACCTCTGTTCTGTCTTGCTTGAAGCTGTGGTCCTGGAGTTGAGTCATTATACATTCTGTTTAAGTTAGTTCTCGAAACAAACATTACAAAAAATTCCCACTTAGTTTCAACAACAAACTTTTGCAGTTATGAACTCGATGCCTAATCCAGGTATCAACTCAGATCAGTGTTAAGAGTTCTTCTGTACAAAGTTGTGACAGGTGGGCCAATTATCTCCCATACTTCAAAGAATTACTAAAAACATTCATCAACAGGTTCCAGGGAACTGAAGTTTGACCTATCTTTTAGCTAAATTTTCTTATTTCTTCAAGTAAATGAGCCTAAGATAACAAAGAATTCAGTTTCAGAAGCCAATCAGTTTGAAAGATCGTCTGTTTTACTCCACAATATATTGTTTTATTTCAGCCAGTAACTTTCAGACTACCACTAGTGCCATTGGACCTTAATTTAGAGTTGTCAGGAAAATATTGATAAATAGGATTCCTCTTGACTGTCAGGCATGTACAATTTTGCTCACCAAGAGCTGATAAGATTGACCAAAGTGACCAGTTATGACCAATGGACATTTTTTTTCTTTTGCGTGGCCAGCTACTTGCTGAAGATAATCAGAATGATGACCATAGCAGTCATGAATGTGCTGCTATTCGGGGAGTAAAACTTCTTTTTTTTGGTTTGGTTGAAAAATTAGATAAAATAGATGCATGCCTCTAGTGCTACATGTATATTGTCTGTGCCACTTTAAGCAAGTACTTGCTTTTCTCAAAAATTGAAGATTCAAGTGAAATTTCCGGCTTTGCAAAGTTAAACATTTCATGGTGGTCAACAGAAACTATAAATCTGTAATTTGAGATAAAACTGTTGATATTATCAAAAGTTTGATATATTTTGTGTTAACCATAATTGTATGCTAGAGTTATTTTAGGTGGATTTTTGAGGCATCTAGTCGTGCAAAATTGTTGTATTGAGAAGTTAACTTCCAAAATAATCTTTATTTTGAATATTTTGTGTGGCATGTTATCATTTATAGAATGATTTATTTGGACTGTGAGGGCTGCTGCCTTCAAAATGGTTTGTTCATTGGCTTTGTTATAATTATTTCTAGTCTATGTCTATTTGAGATGAAGGGCTTCATTTGAGCTTCAGATGTTTGATGTATAGCCTGAAACTTATCTATGAGCTATGTTAATTAATCAACAAGGTGAGGATAGTGTTTGTTGATTCTTAGTGGAGAGGTTTATTGTCTCAGTGTTTGGCCTTGGCACCCGACTAATACAATTGTATTTAGTGCTATTCTAGGTATGATCAACTGATTATTAATTGATGTGCACCTTAAAAACATTTTATATCTATATATGTATGTGTATGCGTTTATGTATATATGAAGATTATGGTGGCCAGTATGCAATATCAGTGGGTGAAAACAATTCCATGGCCACACCTTTCAATTCCAGCTTTGGTCTCCTAACCCCCCCCCCCTCACCCCCTTGTGCCATTCCCTGACCAGCAACACCAAAGTTCTGGCGATATATATAAATATGCCACACCCAAAACTCCTCAGAGGCACCTGCACACACGCAGGCACAGGCACACGTGGGTACATACGGAATGAGCAAACTCCATGCCCCGTGACCAAGTTCTACCTTGGGGGGCCATAGGTGGGTTGTTTATTTTTTTATAGGTGGATTGTTGTAATTTAGATGTGCAGCCATGGAATCGTTACTACTCCCTTAATATGTCCGTGTTTGTGAGCATGTTACTTGTGCTGAGTCTTTGTTTGCCATGTTGCCTGTTGTGATATTCAGCTGTGCCATTCCATTTATTATGCTGAGCTTCACAGGGTGCGTTCACTGAGGTACAAACACATGCGAGGCTGCTTCAGAAGAACTGAAGTGACATTTCTTGACTGAAGGGTGTCCTTTGCATAAAATTCCCTTGGAAAGGCTCATGTTCTAAGCAAATTCTCTTCGGCTCACGTGGGAAAACTGAAGCTCTGCAAAAGGTTCCTTTTACACTCGGAAGCTCCAACAAATGGCTGCCATTGTTGGTGCTCATTCTCTAAATCAGTCGGTATTCTAAGAGTCACTAGTTACCCCGGGCACTGAACTCCCACTGAGTTAACGCTCAGCCTGAACGCACCCTGGCGGAGCTGGCATATCTGCAGTTTTCTGAATATTCTGTGAGACAGCCTCCGGAATTTGTTATTTTGGGTGTTGGTGTTGCGTATTGTATAATTGTAACGTCCGCTTTCGATGTGACTCGGGTATGACTTGGTATCAGGGAAAATGGTGCTATCATGTCACGTCTGTGTTGTTTTTTGTTTGTGTTTTTTTTTTGTCGTAGGGACCTCGAGAGGTTCGCGTCTCTCGTCGCCATCGGTCAAAAATACTTTCAAGTTTAACGAAACTACTTAAATTATGAATTAGACTGGCACTGACTTTCCCATCTGCTGTGATTAGAAGCGGTTTGGAGGCTTTATTACGTAGAGTTGGAAGCACTGCTTGAGACTTGACGTAATGCGTTATTGAACACGGCGCGGGGTCACGTGCCTAGTCCGGAGGGAGTGTGCACTGAATTAAGTCATCGTGATCTCAGCATCTACACATTCAACATACCCAAAGTTCCTTTCTCTTCTGAGTGAGAAACCAGTTTGGAAAGGTTAATTGTGTTGTATCCTAAATTCAATGTTAGTTTTTGGTTCCTGTACTTCAGCGGCTGACAACAGATATCCTGTCGCGCGAGCGCCGCCGGGGTGGCGCCCCAGCGAAACCGTATGCTGAAAATGCAACCGACTTGATAGGCTACAGTGTATGTAGTTTTCATGAAAGAAATGCAGTCAATGTACTTCGTGTCACTATAAAGTTATGTCAAGTGTTCCGTGTCAATGAGAATTACATAGAATTTACGCGGCCCGACTCCGTAAATCTAGGAACCAGTACTGGTTAAATACACTACGCGTAGGTCAATTGTGGGATACTTATACAAAAATTAAATAAAAAAACATTGCGAGGAACAAGGTAATAAGAAGCGGCCATGTAAGGACGATTGCCTGAGCGGTACGGTAAATTTCAGGTTTCAATATCTTATCCAACCGGTTTGTAGGAAGTGTAGGCAGGGGCCAGGGACAACATCCCGCTGTTGAAGTTGTGGCGTCACTGGGGGAGCAAGTGCCCGGCATAAACACGAACGGAATGCTGTCTATGACATTCCTCTGCAAACAAGTATCAGATGAGCATGGATATACCACGGCTTAAATAAAATGCGCGTGCACATGAGACAAATCTTACGTTAACATTTGGGATTTTGTTACCCTAAAAGTGTGTCTAAACGAGGCTATGACGAACCTGCCCCAATCGATTCACGCACCAATGCTCCTGACTTAGGCTGCGCCGGGGTTATGCTGAAGGAAACCTATTTTAACTGAAAAGTCTAAAACCGCTACTATTTACAGTTACGTTGGTCGTTTGCCTTAGTTTTTATGCGCCCACAATCAGCAGAAAATATTATTGTTATCTGCTATTTTGGTATACTTGCTAGCTTAGTATGGTGAGGTGCAGGCATTTTCGAGCGAACTGAAGGTGATCCACAAATGATTGTTGTTCATCCAGTGTCCACTTTGATTGTGGATTGGAGTGGATTGACGTGCATGCGCGTGTACACGTGTGTGCGTTTTCATTCTCTTAAATCCAGTACACGCTGACGGTAAGTTCACTGTAGGCAGTCCTCGATTTTGCTCAAACAAAAATCAGACATTTGACTACCGTGTGATCTTGCACTGAGGAAACGAGCATGTTTAATTCACATTAAGTAGGGAAAAACAGGTCAAGACTTAATTGGTCAATGATGCCTTCATATGATGCACAGCCTCGCAGACTTCATACGAGCAACAAACTTGATGGAAAAGATTTTCAAGGTTACGTGTCACTATTACGAACTTCACTTCTCCGAAGGTCCACTACCGTCGGACAATTTGCTATTGAGTCCGAACTGACATGAAGGAGATGTTGTATTTGTGTCCATTAGTAACCATTTAAAGGGTATGCAAGAGTTGAATAGTTCTTAAAACATTGATTACAGTGTTTAAAAATGAGCTCAGTTCCAATCACTGTCAAATGTGATTCTTGAACCTAACTAACGACTCGTTCTCAAGCAGTGAGGGACAACATCTGGGGCACCGACGGGTCAGCCGGTTGCGGCGACCGACGGCGGTTTTATTTAAGAAGACTGAATGAGACTGGCTTCTAACTTTTTTTCGGTGGAAATCATCACAGGGATATCCTTTTAAAAAAGGATAACCCTGTGATGATCCTCGTTCTGTCACCTGCTAATACATCAGTAGCGCCAATCTTCCAAGTTAAAAGTATATTCCAAACCCGGTTTTGTACTATTAACAGATACTAAAAACGACTTTCCCACCCATGCAGTTCTCTGAAACAAATTAAGCGGCTCTGTAACGGCTCGACAACCCTCTAAAGTTTTGAGGAAAATTAGAAAACTTTAGTTGCAAATTCTGCTAAAGAAGCAAGCGTGACCTACGCATTTAGCGAGTTACGCGGAACTGTGTGAAAAGACCATCCACCAAGGACCATAATGTCCAGTTGGTGAGATGATGGGAGTGAATTCTTAGTTGATTCCTGCCAATGATGCATCAGCAAGTGAGAGAAGAAGGATTGGTTGAAATCATCTAACGAGGGCTTAGAATCCTTTTTAAGGAAGGAATCAATTGAAAATTCGTACACACCATGTCGCACTTTGGTCGGTGGAATTTTCCCACAGTTGCTTGTAAGTCGTAAAAGCGTAGGTCGCTCTTCCATTTAGCAAATTTTGAAAGGAGTTTTCAAAATTTTCAGCAAACTCTTGAGGATTGTCAATGGTACCAAAGTATTATTTTGTTTTAGAGAACTGGATGGGGAAAGTCCATTTTTAGAATCTTTCGATAGGCCACATCCGGGTTTGGCATCCTTTCAGAATGCAAGAGGTTCGTATTCGTAAGACATGCTGGCAAAGTCGTATGCGCGTGAAATCAATAGTACCAGACGTTGTTTTCAGTATACTACACCACTCAGCGCATCTAATAACCGAAGTATCGTTTGCTTTTGCATGCAAATGTATAGAAGTTAAACCTGTGTTCGAGCTTTTAGATATTTTGGGAGCATGCAGCTCCTCCGAGTGCTGATTGAGCCTCCAGAATAGAGGAATGTTCCCTTTTGCCAGCGATGTAAGTAACACGCAAAAATACAACAGGATAAAAATTTTAAGTAATTCTCAGACTGAAAAATTCCATCCAAGTATGGATTTAAGCACGCCTGATTTGAAAGTTTAGCGGAAGGTAACGCGAGAACGTTCTCCCCTGGGCCACTTTACATATCCGAATTTGAGTCTCAATTCGTTACGAGCAACCGCGGTCGTGGCATCCTCATTTCCATCTCATAACATACAACCGAGAGTCATCATTGTGTATACAGATTTCCCTTCCCTCTGCGTCAAGGGCCTTACTGAAACTATACCGGTCGATCTTTGNGGAATGTTCCCTTTTGCCAGCGATGTAAGTAACACGCAAAAATACAACAGGATAAAAATTTTAAGTAATTCTCAGACTGAAAAATTCCATCCAAGTATGGATTTAAGCACGCCTGATTTGAAAGTTTAGCGGAAGGTAACGCGAGAACGTTCTCCCCTGGGCCACTTTACATATCCGAATTTGAGTCTCAATTCGTTACGAGCAACCGCGGTCGCGGCATCCTCATTTCCATCTCATAACATACAACCGAGAGTCATCATTGTGTATACAGATTTCCCTTCCCTCTGCGTCAAGGGCCTTACTGAAACTATACCGGTCGATCTTTGCAAAATATCAAAAGTCCACCGCTCCAGAAATGTGCACCACTCCCTGCGCAATGCTCCGCTGGCTACGGGCCTGCGATAGTCAAGTACGGGTTAATAATTCTCCAAGACCCGTCATCATGAAACTGCCCCCCCCCCCCCACCTGCTTTAATACACGCTCTACTGAGCACAGCTAGTATGTGCTCAGGTTCGAGTTACACAGTAGTCGCGACACTTTCTCAGCAGGGGCCTATTTTAAAAGGGGGAGGGGTCGAATGAGAGATTTTTGAAGAAGGACCGGTTCTAGATTTGATATCACTAAATTCAAGGGGAACTTAGGGGATCGCCCCCCCCTTGATCTACCTATGCTCAGCCAACGTAGCCGGACATCCTCTAAGACTGGCAATATAACGCGTAGACGAAGGCGCAAGTTGAGGTTACCATAGTGCCATAACGTTTACGCCTATTCTCCAGTTATCATCCAGTGAGTCCGTCCACGCCAGTTTCTAATAAAAACTGGACCATTCAGCGTATTGTGCTTCAGGAGCAATGACAATGCAGTCTTTCAGCGTTCAATGAATTAGCGTCCTAATTTGTTAGATATAGCTCAATGCCTACGCAGTCTTCAAGTGGTACAGAAAAAAGTTGCTTGCTGGTAGGGTTATTGGAAACGACTGAGCCAAGGAAATGTTTGTCACATAGAGCGCCGGTTCAGTCTTTTCAAGGTAAGCAGTCTCGCGTGAGTCCAGGCTAACAGGTGGTGTTCTTCAAACGTGCACCGGGGAACGTTAGTGTTGCCTGATACAGCCGTACCTGTCGTCTGCGAGGTGACTATACATAATAACCACTGCAACAACTGTCACTTATGCGTGGACCTGTGTCACTGTGCTTTACTGAACGAGCTTCAACTAGGCTTATTTTCAGGTGTGATCAATATATGGGAGTTTTTGCGGAAGGGGCTTGTCATTGGCGCCGAGAATCACCTGTTGAGGGTCCTAGGTAGTCGACCGACTGCACCATCCTATGAATTGAAGTATTTGCCTTCACTTCGGGGCTTTGTACAAGGTTCTTATAAAAGTGTTAGGATCGGCGTGAACGAGAATTACGGTGGCTGGAAACTAAGCGTATGTACTAAACTTTTACCATGGGTCGGTCGGGGTACTTCTTAAATTTAGACTTAACACGGGAAAGACACTCCATAGTTTATAAATATTTATTTGTGAATTAACAGTTAGCTGTCATGGTTCGAGTGGCATTATGTGACCTGATGTGATCAGGTCCGAACATTTTGGAGGTTTAACTGGAGTACCGTGGGTAGTGTGACAAAGAAAAAACGATTTCTCTAATTCTCAGGGCCCGGCGGTAGACCTCAGTCAAACACGCCACCGTAAGAGTCAACACACTGAATACACACGTGTGAGATAAGCGTTTTGTGTGCTTGTTAGTATACATGTGAATATCTCAATAGTAGCCAAGGTTCGACAGTATCTGTGGCTATATTGTGTTTACATTGACTTTGTCACCACCTTTTAGCTTGGACTGGTGACCCGGCAGTTTGCAATTTGACAAAGATTCGCCATGCTACATAAGGCCTCTTCATGCTTAACTTTAATATTCGACTTAGGTTGAAAAAATAGAGACAACATGTTGTTTTCTCCGCCCACTAGTCACCAATCATGGTAGCACTGCATCGGTATTAAGGGCTCAGAGGCATAGGTCGTTGAACTCTCTTCTAGCCGCAGTTTGCACGTGACTATATAATTTATGTGGTGAAAGGTATCCTCACAAGCAGTTATTTTAAAGAACATGTAACATTGCAATGTATGCATTGCACGTGCGCACGCAGGCCGGGGGGCTCAGGGAGGCTCGAACGAGCTCCACATTTGGCGAAGTGAGCAAAAAGGTACGCCTCAGAGAAACTAAAACTCCAAAAAGCAGAAAACGAGACAAAAGTCCACTAAAAAGCAGGAACTACCAAAAGTCGGCGAGTGTACAATTCGTAGCTTTGAACGTACCCGGGTCACACATTCCCAAAAATTCGAGCCCCCCCAATTTTTAATGCTACATGTACATGTTGCGGATATGCGTTGTTGTAATAGAGAGGTTTCGCAAATCAACGTGAACGTGAATTATCACGCTTATACAGGAGCGCATCCAGGATTTTAGGCATGGCAGAGCTTTAGCCAGGATTTTGCCCGTTAGACATTCACACCCCCGAATTGTCAAATGAAATCTGGGCCAGTTTTAGGAGGGCCATGGCCTCCCTCTACATCCACCACTGAATATATAATTACGCGTCATACATGTCACTGTTGGCTGTGACGTAATTTCGATAGTTTTTTAGTATTTTACGCGAATACAGGGGGATTTAAGTCCTTTAAACACGAAACCTATGGCCCCTTTTTATTTTTTATTTGGCAAGACATCGAACGATTTTTATTTTGTTAGGATTCTCAATCTTCGAACTTTGCTTCAGTATAAAATGAACACGATTCTTTAGTCTATAAATGTTCTTAAAGTCTAGCTGAAGGGAGGCCTTTCCAAAATCCTTATTCTGCCCGGGGGCTCGTTGGATATCATCGAACAAGAATGGATTTTTAACAGATATGATTTTTTGTTTTCAAACTTTTTACATGATTAATTTACTTGCACCTATTTATTTTAAACTGCAAATAAATTTTGCATTCTAAGAGACAGGAGTTCGTAGAAACAACTTTTTTCACATTCAACACACATTTCTATCTTGCATATCTGTAGCGGATATCAGGATGTCCACGTAAAAATTTAGCTGTTGTGAAACTCATTTTTGTTACCGCAACGTGAATCGGCTCGCGCAATAAAATATGCGTCATAATTCACGTTCACGTCGTTTTGCAAAACCTCTATTATTTTACCTAAATCAGACCGGAACACGACCAGCTTATTCTCAGCTCTCTCGGGGATGCGTACTTTAAAGTCGCTAAGCATGTTCTGTAGTCAAACACGGCCGTTTTCACAGGCCCATTTACTTTTCAAAAGCAACGTCCGTCATCGTGCTTGCTTCACCTAAAGATGGTTGCAATAAAACAACAGAAATATCCCACATAATAATGTCCTGAAGTAAGATGACCATTGTTCCTGTTCAGACGATGTTCATAAAGTATTACGTAAAGTATTAATTTGTGAACCTCGTCTGAACAGGAATGAGTGTCAATTCATTTCAATCCTTGTAGAAATCGTTTCTAATCAAAGTACAAAACAAAATGAGGCCTATTTTTCTCAATGCAAAATAGGATCGTTATATAAGCATATTCTAACGGCGTTTTGGAGAAGAGAGTAAAAAGCCTATCGATGATGAAGCAGTCATTTCATAAGTTACACGTAGCGAGTTGTGTATTGCTGTAAGCTTCAATATAATCGAGTGGCTGCGACTTGTCGTCACTAGTAAGCTGTTCTATTTGTCCCTAAAATCAAAAGTTACACCCAGGCGGTCTGTTGAAACAGTTGGTTAGATGGGGTTGGGACAGGGACGAAATCGACACATATTGTCGCCCGGCGGCAACAAAACAGCATGTGCGACAATCATCCATACTGTATTGTATCCCGGGGGATGATTTTTTTTACAAATTTTGGACAACGCTAACCCGACCCATCACCTGGTCCGAGGGTTTTTATTTGGGATTTTTGAGTGTCACTTTAGCACATAGTAATTATGCCTATATTTACGCAAATAATATGCTAAATGTGATTCTCCAAACTTTTAAAGAAGATATTGTCAACATTGAGAGACCTAAGGATCCGCACAATCCGCACTGCAATTATATTCAAGCAATGCACGCTAGTAATGTGAACTCCTCCGCACAATGCTGTCCTAACCCAACTCTACTTAGTTTTGTGCTAGATTTCGCCTGCACCTCTCCGTAGGGTTCGCTTTTAGTCTTTTGTAGTTTGAGACGATTTTTTGTAGTTTTGGACTTTTTGTCAGACGAACATGTCAAGCCTGCTTGTCGTATCTGACTATGAAAAATGTTTCTAAACGTCCATGAGCTTGAAACGCAAATCGAACGTATTTAATGTTCAATTCACAGCATTCATCCTCTACTTTGAGGCGTGGCTCATTTGCTGATACCTTTTACTCCTTCAAAATAAAAGATCTGCGATATGTAATAAATCCAACGACATTGCAACGGGCGAATGGAAAAAATTCCGTGATTGGACCTGTAACTCCCAGCTACGATCCTCTAAATTCCTCTCAGACCAGCAGACACCGTGCAAACGCTCGCGTTGTACGGTCATCTCTAGATTTGCACCGCTCCTTAAACTTCACACGCACACACCGCTGTAAAATGCTCCAAACGTTATGACCAAACTCAAGTCCTGGGAACCCCAATCCATGGCCGCGCCTCGACAAAACTCCAGCTGCGGCAGAGTATAACTGACTGAATTCTGTAGGATTTCTCATTGGAATCTAGCGGAAATCGTGGACTTTCCAAAAAGCACAATTAGTTCTGCGAATCAAGTCAGTGGTGCTGCATTTTTGATTTGTCCACTTTTGCAAAAATGAAAAACCAATTCATTTAGACGAGCACAAATGATGCGGGAGTAGTTTTTAGTCATATATGTAGCTTGTCAACTCATAGCGTTTCAAATTGCTTATTTTTGCATAAGTGCCTTATTGCTGCACTCGATCTTGAAGTTGATGCGGGAGGGCGTTTTTTTTTTCTTTTTTGTCGGTGCGCACGTCTCAAAATCCGTATTGTCAAAAGTGTGAACCATTAACCTTTCTTTCTTTGCCCTTATAATGGATTTCGCCGACGTGAAAGCCAGTCGTGTGTCACGTAAGAGACTATGAGAGAAGCGTTTGCCGACGGGAATCTGACTGATTTCCAAGACTTTAATGTCTTTAAAAAGAGGCATAGAACGCAATAAAAATACATTCAAATAAACCGTGGAGAATCTACTTCTTGGGGATACTAACTATTTACTTTGAATATTGCAAAAATTTCTAGAAAGTCGTCAAATTCAGTTTTTTTGAAGCACATACGAAATAAAAGTCTTTCATTCCATTACAGTTTTCAAATTTACCGCCCCTGCTGCTTGAAATCGCCATTGTTTTGTCCAAAGGCTACATTTTCCATAAAAGAGTAATGTGTTACGTCCATGTTTTGCCATACCAAATAAGGAGAGGTGTTTTGCATTATGGGAGGAAATCGACGACGTGGTGAGCAGTTGACAGATCTATTTTTGAAATTTTAAACTGTAAGAAAAATGTTTCAACATCAATAGAACTTTCAAAACCTTTACGAAAAAAAACGTATTTTTGTTTTAGCGGCAGAGAACCACTTTGTATAAAGTAATTTGGTCTTTTTTCGCATTCTATGCCATTTTGATGTAACGTTAGACATCATTTGTTTGTAGATTCGAAGAAACAAAGATCCAGGACTTCGTTGGGGTCGTGATATGTTCGACTACAACCACTTAACCTTCTCCGAGGGAGACCTATCTCTCCCCACAACTCCCAACAGTACTTTAACACGAGGAACATTATCTAAATCCAACGGCATACTTTCAAACTCTTGTGGTCACCTGGCCAAACCGAATACACCAGGCGCGAGTATGGCTCCTTCACGCGCCTCTATATATGCTAGCAACTATGGCGTCGTCAAAAGTTTGGCAAGTCTCATATTTATCACAGTTGTTGCCTTGGTGATGGGAGTCTTGGCAACATTATTACTGTTCAAACTTCACTCGAATCAGCTGCTTAGCGTGCCATCGCCAAGCGGCTTGCTCAGCAACAAACGCATGTACGCAGACATGCTAGAAGTTGCCGTGACAACAACAACGCTGGTTGCTGTGTTGGACTTCTGCTGCGTGCTGGTGTGTACAATACAGTTCTTCTTCTGTGCCAAAATATTGAAGGTGCCACAAGGGGAGGAGAGGTAAGCTAGTAAGTCCAAAATGCAACTATTTTTTTAGTTGTGTTACTACAGTAAGTACGGCGAGCGCATCATTTCTTTGTTATTGTATCGTGTCAAGCGGACGATGTATTCCGGCAACCAGTATTTACAGATACGTCGGAACAGTCAAAGACATCGTGGAACTGGCCTGAGGTTTTGCAATTCATAACTTTACTTTTGGTAGTTCCAATGCGTAATGGAATGGATCGATTTGCCTAGTCCGTCCGCAATATTTAACGGCAACTGCGTATTTTCGACAATTACTCCAGACCTGATAACGTGCCGCCAAATTACGTCAGTATTTCGTTAGACGCGTGACCTTTGCTTAGATCGTGGTGAGTGGCTAAGGCTGACCGAACCTGTAAAATAGAAACAATTTGCATACGACCCTGGGGTAAAGGGCGGGGGGGGGGCGCACGGATGGACATGATTAAGGCAACACCATATTTTTTTACATTTATGCGTACTTCAAATTTCTATGAATTCCCTGGGAATATCCATTAAGGTCACGTGAGTAAAAGATATGGTAATAAAATCCTTTCATAATACAACTACGTTACGAAACATCTTCATGAATCCAATTGTTATATATTTTCATACCGGAGCCGCTCTTAAGAGACCAAAATATCGATTTCTGGAGACAGGTTGCATCTCGAAGTACATGTATATCTTTCACAACACAAAGTGGTCCGACCGAATCAAGGCAAGCAGACGAGGCGGCTTCACGGTGTACCATATATACTGATGCGTCCACTTACGTTAATAACCATTGATGCACAGGCTTCCAGTATGTTGTAACACACCGAGAACTCCGACGGTAATTTCCATCCTAGAAGAGAAGTCCACCGTAGAGCTCTTGATTCTCATCTGTTCTAATAACACCCATGGTCACCTGCCAACGAACACAGCCCTTCCTGTTGTTTGAAGTCACCGGTTAGTGCAGGATTCAGGAATGTCAATATACATTAGCTGTTTTCCCAATATAGTTTACTGCGAGTGACGTATGCAACTTTAACAATGCATAATGCGGATGAAAATTGGTCCGCGTGGTACTTTTGGAAGATTAAGAGTTGTGAAGACATTTACCCGAGTTAGCACACATCAACAGTGTCGAGTGGGGTCCGAAATAAGAAAGTTGCTAAAATGGTAAATGTCAGCGTCATTGATATTCAACACGATGTTCAGTGCATGCTACCACCATTGTTTATTGCGCGTCTATACGCACGTGGGTGCATATCGGTGACCGGTCGTTTGGTACATCACGGTTCTGTATCTCCGCTTCTTCTAAGAATCGTAATGAGATCTTTGGCTGATCGTAATGAGATCTTTGGCTGGTGTGAAACTGACGATGCATGGTAATGAGTGTCGGAATGAATTTACGTGAAATGAAATTCGGCATGTGTAATAAAATTGAGGACAGCCCACTCTGTAGCTGATTTCCGGACAGTTCCAACTACGGCGCCTCCCCTTCCCCCTCCCCAGTCATAGGGGATTGCCCTGTTTTCAAATGCCGGCCTCCGCTTAAACTTAATCTTATTGGCCAGTCTCTATCTTCACGAAGAGAGCACAACCGCTTTTGAAGTTTTAACTGAATTTACAAGTGGTGCTCGATCCTGAGTGGCTAAGTTGATTTTCTTCGCTGCTTCCGCGATATCCAGTTCTTTCAGCACTTGGTGTTGATTTTTGGACAAATTACACTCTTTCACAGTGCCATATAATGAAATGTACTGTAGGCTCACATTTCAGTGAAGGTGGCGCTGCGCCGGAGGGTATATGTGCATGACTACTACGGCGTCCCCTCATGACAAATTGTCAATGTTTCTGCCTTAATAACTACTAAAAGTTCTCAGTGGATCTTCACAAAATTTGACGCAAGCGTTTCTATACATGTTGAGAGGAGCACAACTAACGTTGGTTTTCAAATGGATCTGACTAACGCACCCCTTATAAGAATATAGGCCATGATTTTTATTGTTTGCTAAGCATATGCGGCATGTTGGGAAACTCTTGGATGCTCTTGGTTTTAATCTGCCATGTTCGATCACGAAGTTTGATGACAAAGCACCAATCCACATAGAGACGGCAATCAAAGTGCGTGTGACTACTTTTCAGAGCCCTCGACTACCTCAAGTCGTCTGCCTCCGTTCGCTTCATAGCCGTTTCGGGCTTCTTCGTATCGATACCTGCCTACCTGATAAGTAAGTTCACATGATACCTCAATACTTGTTCATATGAATTAGTTATTATTTAAATTAATGCTCCTTTGACGGAAGATACAGATAGTCGGCGCTTTAAAGGTACAATGATGTTTTGCGGCTGAAAATTTATGATTATTGTTTGATGGCGGATACACTTGAACTCATATAGCTGACTGTTCATGGCTATGAAGCAACAAAATCGGTTTCCATTTTGTGATTTTATTACAAATTTCCTGATTCTTGCCGTTGTTTGTTCAACATGGAAATCAATGCCTGTCACTTCTCTCTCCGACAGTTTCGGCGCCTCGTTTCAAGTGACGACGCACGTAGCCCGGCTACGTACATGTACCTATGTTAGTCGGATACAGCAGTGGCGGCTTAAGACGGGGGCAAGGGGGCCATGCCCCCCTAAAATTTTTCCATATTCCACTTGGAAGTTTCTGAGTACAAATGTGTGACGGGCAACGATCCTGGCTAATACTCTGCCCTGGTTGTCCCTAACACAAAATCCTGGACCCGCCCCTGTACAGGGCAGGTCCAGGTTCGCGCAGTTTCGTAACCTTTCACGTATGCAAGTAACAATACGGTAGGGCCCTGTGTAACTTAAAGATATTTATATTCCAGGTTTGTTATTCTACATGATGATGGAGTTCTCCAGCACGCCCGCTATTATATCCATGACAATCACCGGATGTGGCGTAATCTTCTGTATAGCGTCAGTCATTCAGAGTATCTACTATTGGAGGCGTGAAAAAACACGCGCAAACATATCACTTTCGGTAGGTTATGAAGGAAAGAAACTCAACGATAGTGAACTGTCTACCCTCGTGTGAAAAGTAGCCTGGTGGAGAGCGACACTTTGGAATATGACCGAGAAACACGGGCCACCTGCCAGTCAAGAGGCCCTTTGAGTACTATGGGAGGACACAGTTCCATACCGATGATCGCGATCTTGAGCACAATTTAAATACTCCAAGTGCTCTAGATGTCCAAGATAGTCTGTGAAACATGTGACGTCGTTTCAAACGTTTCCCAGATGTAGAAACTTTGTTTTAAGTGAACCAGCTACATATTATATAAACCCACTTTCCATCACAAAACTCAGATAACTTGGCATTCGTCTCAAAATGTTAGTTTGCTGGTACATGTAAGTGGGTGATTTCTGGACGAGGTGGAACGACCTGACCGTGAGCCAGTCACTATTGATCAGCGAGACCAAGGCCTTTATTGGACAAGCAGCCAGTTCTATGCAAGGCCAAACCCATTTCTCCTCTGGTTGAGCCAGAAACACATCTTTACCAGCTTAATGGTGGTAATTAATAAGTTAAGTTTCTTCGACCAACTGGGTTTTATGTGCGCTTTAAATTACATACCGGTACCATTGTTTAACCAGCAGAGCATGCTGGGATTTTTTTTAATCAAAGCTTATTTATTACTTTACTCATATATATGTTAATAGGAGAGGCATGTTATTTACAGGTCACTCTGAGGGATGTTTGGGTTACTGGGTAGGTTTCAGCGTCAGCGCCCCACGCGGTGTTAAAGCGTTATGGGTCAATCCGAAGTCACGAATAAATCAAGTAACCGGCGACTTTGAATCTTCCCGTAAAAGCATTTATGAAGTCCACTGGGTACGTGGTTTTCGTGAAGAGATATAGTGCTGACAAAAACAATGGTTTACGAATCTGACGCCATTGCTATAGTTTGCCGTAAGAGGGGGCGAGACCACAAGGCTTGATAAGTGCACAAATCATTTAATGCTTACATCATCAAGCCACATCACACCGTGACGTCTGTTGTCAAAAAATATATTTTGGTCAGTACAAAATGGAGGCACACACATCAAGGAAACTGGAAAGTCTTCATGGTGTGAGGTTAATTGCGGTCATAATTTAATCACTCATCGTCAACCCTAATGTTTGAAAACAATACAAAGTCAAGAAAAATGGGAGATTTCAAACAGACTTTATTCACCAAGAAAAGAAATACAAACATCAATTTAATCCATGACTTCAATAAGAAAGGTAGTTCGAATTTCCAAACCTGATATCAATAGCTCCTTTGGCTTGAGACTACTTCAACAAGAGTTTCTAGAAAGAGTATTTAAAAAACAAACAAAACATGCCGTAACAAGGTATGGACAATTTTAGTTAACTTATTAATTAAAGACTTCCATAGATGTATGTCAATCAAGACTTATATGAACTTATTCTAATGGTAACCGGGCACTAGAACTATCAAGGCAAGATTTAAGAAGGGTTGAGATTTTGCTCAACCTGCTCGGTCTGCAAGAGCAAAACAAAAACAAATACAGATACATAGAGCAGCTGCAGAATCATAGCTGAAGCATAATCCAAATTTGTCAACAGGGGTCGCACACGCACAGCCTGGAGAATCTGCACAATGTGTAGCAGTGACCCGAGAATAACAGAAGGTAGACTCTCTTGTAAGACAATAATAATTGCATATTCTTTAACTGACTGTGACTCTCACAGTCCCAGAACATCAGAAAGAGGTGGAAAAAAGGCAGTCAAGGAAAATCCATGCAACCTATAGCTGTCAAGATTATAGATCAAACTTGGTCAACAGCTAAAAGCTAATGCACAGAACAGTCAGAGACAGCAGTTACTATGTGTCTCCTTCAAAACGTAAAAACAAATTGTCACTAATTTCAGGCCAGAAGACAAGGAAAACAAGGCCTAAAGAGTGAGACAATTAAGCAAGAATGCAGGCATTTGCACAGGGTGGGGTGCGGGGTCAAGTGTGCAACATGCAAGCCTTTAATGTAATAAAATCATAGAAGTTGTAAAGAGAGGTGACTCTGAATCATAACTCTCCCTTCCTGGTGCCAACAGTACTGGGAATGAGAAAGACAGAAGTCAAGTGGGACACATGCACAAATCTCAAGAAGAACTGGGCACACATACTCTTCTACAAGACTTTTTCCAGAACCATATTATATACCATCTTTTGGCAACTAGATATTACAAAGAATCTAACACCAATGCAGAAAGCACATTATAGTAGGGAGGCCCAACCAAGTGATTCAGAGCTTTAGTAAACACCTGGCATACTAAGCATATGTTAAAAACAAACTTAGCTACAAACAAACACAGACAAACATCATAATGGCTGAAACAGCAGTGACATATCAATAATAGTTTCGTGCACCAATAACAGCGCCATCTATTGGCAATGGTGCAGGGACTGCAGTGCCTCAGAGGCAATGTTCAAAGAGCTAAAGATTTTCTTTCTCAAACCAAGTCATATACTAGGTGCAACTTCACACCTCATTCAGAGTATGCTCCAAAACATGACTTGGTATCACCATTAGTTCCCACATACAAACATCTGCTTGAAATGCTGCATAATTATCATAAGAACTGTACTATAGAGATTACAGCATTTCTCATCCAGTGGTATACATGAACACTTACAAGAAGCACTAAATGTGCAAAGACTGCATTATGCATACCTTCAATGAATGCTACTGGTAATATTGTAATGACAACAGGAAACTTTATCTCTCAAGACATTGCACTGTCATAAAACATCAATCTTCAGGAGTTATCTCCCATGTCCAAGTACTGTGCAAACATCAGTGTAGGTGAGAATCACCTACCACAGACTATCTAGTAGTTAAAAATCCCTTTTTCACAAGATCACAAGATAAAGCTTTCATCCAGCATGGAAAACTGTTCATTTGTGAAATCTCTACCTGAATTAGATCCGAGGGCATGTGAAAAATGTACTGATGCTTATTAAAAAGAGGCTACAGAGGATATTAGTGAATATAATGACCAGAACAGATCACTGGATGTCTTATTATATAACACATAACAGCCATTGAACAATAGTTATCATATATAGCCTACTATAAAGGGATACATCAATCACTGGTCACCACTAACTCTGTTGAGTCTTCCTGTATTGACCTTTCATCTTCAACCTTTGAAGACACAGTGGGAGGTGAATTATATTGTGTGGAACATGGCCATGATGCTAAATGTTTAACTTGGACAACACATCAAGTTGATGAAACATGACTGAAGACACATTAGCCAGCACCAACCTAGCCCAACACTTCAACATGTTGAGGGCTGTCCAGTATATCTGGCTAGCTTATCATGTTTCCACACACACACATGGTTCATCACAGGCACACTTCTAATGAGTTCACAAAAGTTGTCACAATGCAGACTACTCAATGTGTTCAAGGCAGCAGTGAACACAAACATGTCAAAAGATATCAAGATGGTGTTCATGAACACCGAGTTTAACAGGAAAAGGCAAAATTTTGATGCACAACAATCACAGGACTACAAGTGCATGTTTATTTTCTTCTTAACACCACATTTTTTGTGGTTATCAACCACTTTACAAATATCCGAGCAAAGGTCTTCCTTTAAGAATGCTGAACAGTCAGACATAAGACCGTGGTTGGTATGGGCAAAATACAAGGTGGGTATGAGACAGATAGAGCGACTACACTTAGGCACACTTAGCCATCGGCAATATATATCTCGCTATATCATAAAGAACAACAGATCACATGACCTCTCATTATGATCAACAAGTTGTGGCTTCCAAGTATTGCGTCAATGAAGATCCTACAGAGCAGCAGGTGACTTCTGTGCTACGGAATATTCCGGCTAAAAATGCACCTCAATTGGCTAAAAAGAGAAAAATAAGATAATGTTATCAATCCATTAGCTGTCTGTCAGAAAGTAAATCAAGCACTGCACAGCTTAGTTGAATTCTTCTTAAACATTACTTAGAAAATAAAGATTGTCATGGTACTGGTCTGCTTGCCTGTGACTTAATTCTTAGATCATTGAGCTCAGTCTACTTTGATAGGATCATGTTGACTATTATTAGTGGCCGGAACACTGGTCTTGTGGGAACTCGTTTGTCTGACGGCATTGTGAGCACTCTCATTACATGCAGATGCCAAACTGAATGTGGCGCCACCTAGCTTACTGTCTGCGAAGTATTTATATTGTTATTAAGACGTGCTTTCCTACTGTGCCTACCTCTTTATCTGCTAAGTTGTTCTTGACCTTCTTCACCACTATGATGGTGTTTTCAACATTAGGCATGTCGTCCTTGGCAACTGAAACAAAATACCGGTACATTACTTTTCAACGTCACGAGAAGGATGCGTAATCATATCAATTAGGATGCTGCAGTCATGGAGTTGACCTCCTTGTCATGGAGTTGACCTCCTTGTCATGGAGTTGACCTCCTTGTCATGGAGTTGACCTCCTTGTCATGGAGTTGACCTTGTCATCGAGTTGACCTCCTTGTCATGGAGTTGACCTCCTTGTCATCGAGTTGACCTCCTTGTCATGGAGTTGACCTCCTTGTCATGCATAGTTGCGAGACTTGCTGCATAATATAAACACATAATCTCCTTTCAACTCCAGATGGCAATGGTTTCCAAACTGAGGCTATCTAAATATCAATCTAGTCCATTGTTAAGCATTTACAATATCATGACTCGCAGGCCAATTATCTACCACCGTTCAAACAGTTACTAAAACCAAAAAGAATTTGTTTCACCATCAAGTACCAGAGAACAAAAACATAACGCATATATTTTGGCTAAAGATTATCGTGTGTCTCCAGGTTAACACAAAACTAAGCTAACTATTTAGGAGGAATATAATTTGAGAAGCCAAACATTTCTATAAGTAACTATTCATACATTAATCCATGATATATCAAACTAACTCAGTCAGTGTTTTAGTGCCATGAAGCCATTGCTAATGCTGCAATCACTCTACTCCACACAACATAAAAGACGAGCATTGTTGATAAACAGACTTCTTAGTGGCAGTAGTTCTTGTACAAATCCATGAGGTACTATCACAACTGTGAACATGACCAACAAGTAGTGAAGAAAACAAGTTCTCAACGCGAGGTGGTTTTTAACAACGCTTCTGTACACGCTTCTTAGGTCATGGCAAAATGGCAAAATTGAAACGGTAAAATCAGGCAAGTGGCAGCAAATCCTGTCGTTGAATCAATCCCTGAACTCGTGTTGATCCATCGTTTATCATTTGCAGTAATGAACATTAACTCGCTGTATTAGAAACCAAAATTATGTTTACACCTGATGCCACGAGTCAACACAATGAATTTTAAAGATGGGTGTAAGAGATTGTGGATTTCAATGCCTAAAGACTTGTTACAATATGAAGGGAAGGTCTCACCTACAGAACTGAAGGGCACAGCCTGAGGAGACAGTTTCCACTACCTGGATCCACCTACAGTACTAAAGGCCAAAACCTGAGGAGACATTTTCCAGTACGTGGACTCACCTACAGACCTGAAGGGCACAGCCTGGGGAGGCAGTGTCCAGTATTTGTTGGGTATCTCACACATCTCCTCCAGGCTCACTATAGCAGTGTTGCCATAATCTGGATAGAACACACGGTACATACTGTTGGGTAAGAACTCCTTGATCCAAGCCCTGTAATCATAAGACTTAATGTGTGGAAGAACACCATACGTCATAACCATTGAACATGCAGTCAGAAGATTGTTTTAACTCGCCTTCTTTCAAAAAAAAGTAAAGTTTGTTCAAGAATCATAGTCTGGCAGATCTCTTCCCAAGTCTGTCTAGTTAATTTTGACAACTACTGAATGCCATTCCTCCATCTGGAAGCCCTCCCACTCACCTTTGCTAGTCCTCATTCTATAAGCTCCTCTTCTCACTCAACACCATTCATTCATATATAAAAACCTCCCACTTACAAACACCATTACTGATTCTACAAGCCTTTCTACTCACCAACAGCATCCCTCCTTCTATAAGCCCCTTGCACTCCACAAAAGCATCCCTTCTTCAATAAGCCCCTCCCACTCCACAAAAGCATCCCTCCTTCTATAAGCCCCTCCTACTCACCTACACCACTCCTCCTCATACAGTGCAGCACATCTGTTCTGTCCCTCGGACAGAGGAATACGATGGCTTTGCGCACCTATCTTCATCATCAAATCGGACAACTTCTCCAAACCTTCTCTCTGAAATGGACGAAAACAAATGAGTTGCATTTTATGCACATGAAATAGGATAAAATACACAAAAAGTAAAGAGTTTACAGAAGTGCATAGTGGCATCACCACCAGGTATGACACGGGCACAGTGATGTGTTGCTGTAGCAACATCACCACCAGGTATGACAAGGGCACAGTGCTGTGTTGCTGTAGCAACATCACCACCAGGTATGACAAGGGCACTGTGCTATGTTGCTGTAACAACATCACCACCAGGTATGACAAGGGCACAGTGCTGTGTTGCTGTAGCAACATCACCACCAGGTATGACAAGGGCACAGTACTGTGTTGCTGTAACAACATCACCACCAGGTATGACAAGGGCACAGTGCTGTGTTGCTGTAACAACATCACCACCTTGTGTGACAAGGGCACTGCGCTATGTTGCTGATACAACTTAATAGTTAAAATTAAATAAAAATGGATTGTGTTATACAAAAGCTGAAAGTGGTAGTTATAAAATCATTATTTTGGAATTATCTTTATTACAATTATGACTGGAATACTCACCAAGTCCAGCAGGTGTCCCCAGAAGTGATGCTTGTCTACAACTGATGTGACCAATACTGTGAGGCTATCAGGGAGGGCAGGCATTCCTTGAGTCTTCATACGTAGTATCATGCTTTTCATGCCTGCTGGACACTCCACCCCACTGGGCGGGGTAATGGGCGGGTCAATGGATGTGGGGGGAGGAGTCGGTTTATCGGCAACCGAAGCGCTGACTTGGCTGTTGGGCAGGGGTTGACCAGCGACATGGGGACTTACTGGTTGTAAGCTCTCAACTGAAAGAAAGAATACAGACCAACAATAAGATAACATATCACACACAGTGACCATGGTTTTCCAACATATTGCTTTTCAGTGATGACCATCATAACATGCTAGATAGTGTTTGATTTAAGGGAATTGTTGAAGCACTGCTCATAACCACTTGTCAATGGGAGTGACACATAATAGGGGGAGGAGTCAGGGACATAGAAGGTAGGGAAGGAGTTATCTGGAACTTGTTTACAATTTTTTGGCATCATATGATGAGGTGGCTGACAAGAGCAAGAGTGGCGTACAAGCCACCTTGATGATAAAGGTGAAGATAAACACTGATATTTTCAAGTTTACTTTATACAACATTTACTCAGCCACGTGTGGACGATAACACATAAACAAACAATATAAACACATCACAAAGATAATTACACTTTAATTACAGATTGAACGATATGTGTCCAAATCAATAATTACAAGAAAGAGAGATGGGCATAATGAAAATAAACCATGTCATCATAAAGAGGTCAAGTTTATAGAGCGAGACTCGTGTATCAACTGACCAGCTGTTTGAGAGACGCGTTCAGGGTTGTAGTGTATACTGCCATAGCTGACTGACAGCCGTCTGTCCCAGTGGTAAGAACCATTGAGGTCACTGATGGCTTGACTGGCAGAAGCTTGATCAAGGCAGTCAGCGAAGGCGATTGTTCTGAAATGGTAGGATGCATACAGCGACAAGAGCGATGAACCGAGTCACAGTAATAAACCTACTGCTGAACTGCAGAGCAGTTTTGAAAAAAATTGACAAATCTTAACAGACATTTTCGCAAAATCGTTATCACCAACAAAAGAGATAAGTGTTGTTTTGCTTGAGGTGGATGTACACTTGGATGCCCTTGTGTGAGCCTCACTGCGCACTCTATTGTGAAACTAATACTCACTGCACACTATATTGTATAATTATGAAACTAATACTCACTGCCCACTGTATTGTATAATTATGAAACTAATACTCACTGCGCACTCTATTGTATAATTATGAAATTAATACTCACTGCACACTATAATGTATAATTATGAAACTAATACTCACTGCGCACTCCATTGTATAATTATGAAACTAATACTCACTGCACACTATATTGTAATTATGAAACTAATACTCACTGCACACTCTATTGTATAATTATGAAACTATTACTCACTGCGCACTCTACTGTATAATTATGAAACTAATCCTCACTGCGCATTCTATTGTATAATTATGAAACTAATACTCACTGCCCACTCTATTGTATAATTATGAAACTAATACTCACTGCACACTCTACTGTATAATTATGAAACTAATACTCACTGCACACTCTATTGTATAATTATGAAACTAATACTCACTGCACACTCTATTGTATAATTATGAAACTAATACTCACTGCACACTCTATTGTATAATTACGAAACTAATACTCACTGCACACTATATTGTATAATTATGAAACTAATACTCACGGCTTACTGTCGTTGTTCTTTATTCTCACTTTAAGCACATTATACCGCTGGAGAAGTTCCATCAGAGATCTCTACAAACAAGAACATCAATAGTAAGCCTTAAGTTATATCAAGACTTGTTAAAGGTAATACAACTATTACCTCTGGACATCCACTTCCAAACTATTTTAAATGTTTTGATTTAACTCGGGGATTCATTTGGGAATGTGCAATTTCACTGATACACTCTAGTTGCTTAGCAAAGACCAAAGGGTCCATTGAAATTGGAAGTGACAAAGAATAAAAAACTAAATTGATCCAAAGGCCCAAAGATCCTCCAAATTGGCCCATAGACTTGAGGCCGTGTGGGACATGCACCCATACCCACATGTTTCTAAAATGATCCCTCTAACTTGGCAATCTCCATAACAACACAGCCCTAACATCAAGCAAGTTAACCCAACCTTCTACACTAGGCTCCACCATGTCACTTAATCCAGTGTGTTACCTCATGCATCAAGTTTGGTCTTCACCAATAATGGTCTTCTAAAACTAATAATATATATGTAATAAAATGGACGATATACCATTGGAAACAATTTGAAGTGAAAATCTCTAATTTTCAAAAGACTTAGTAATTATGTTCCTTCTCAGATTTTGCCATCAATTTGAACTTGACAAACAATCATCAAAATAGAACAGTAAGAAAACCAGTAAACTAACCTCCGTTGTTCCAAAGGGGAAGTTAGTAAGACGTAATTCCATTTTTTGCTCATTACCAGCGAGGCGAGGCTTTGTGTCCTCTACAATGTAGTCCAAACAGCATGTATACGTCAAGTATAGTCGAGTGGGCAATAACACCAACATCAAGTTCACACAGAGAACAACCAAACAATGCGCATCTCCTCACGTCAAAGCAGTGAATGTTTTCATTTCCCATAAGTCAGCTAAACTATACACGTTATTTTTCAATAGAACATTTAAAAACAAAGTTTCAAGTACAACTAAAACAACACCATGACAATGTACATCCTTGACCCAGCGAGTGCTCGTATATCCAACAGAACAAAGACAGCAAGACACTTAAATACAAGTACAGACCAGCAACTCATACAGCATAGTGATAACCCATACAGCACCAAGGAAATATAGACAAACGAACATAGAAAGTAACACCATGCTGTATCAAGAAGTTAAACTAAGATAACACCCAACAGAGGGCAGCAGCATCTAACATTACCACCAGCACATTCCAGTAGACAGTCACCATAGAAACAGTCTGGTAGAGCACTGACAAGAGAATGCAGAGCAAAGCAACATTCTATAGCAACAATCACAATGGAGACGGTTTAGTAGTCAGGATCAGCATGCAATTAACCAAGAATACAACAGCGGGCAGCAGTGTGCAGTAGGAGAGACACACCAGAATGTGACAGACAGTAAAATATTGTTTCATAGCAAGAAGCCTCCAGTTAGGAAGGAACATCAGAGTGTTTTCAAGGCACCAAAGGTCTTAAGATTTGTTCAGTACATAAAAGGGATCAGCGAGAACATTTCAGACAATAACCACAACAACAGCAAGTCTGGTGAGCGAATACCTTTAGAATGACAACCATTCACCATGGCTAATTCATCCTGGGACAGAAGTGGGGGGATATTGCGCAATTCTGACAATGGCCTCAAGTCTCCATCAGGGGTCTCTGGTGTCACTTTAGTGACAACAGCTTGTTTTTTATTGCCTGCGTAACAAAATTTAAAAGTAATTGTTTAACAAGCAATCCAACTAAGGAATACAATCAACATATGCTTCAAATTAAAAAATCAAAAAACTACATTAAAATAAAAAACTACCGTATGATTTGGTGCCAATTAGATAACTGGTTAATTCATAACATATAACCCACTCTGTTATCCAAGCTTAGTGAAGCCGGTGATATTAACAAGAACTGTAGTGACAGTCAAGCAGTAGCATTACACAAGGCCTACATGTATGTTAGACTTAAGCCAGTGTGCGACAAGTCCAGTAGCGGGATTTACCGACATACCTAGCAACTTACCTGAGTGACTTGTTGATTGGGCATCTGTCACACAACACAAAAGAACATTTGGGAAACAAAACAACAAGCAGGTGATGTAGACTGGTGTACTTACAATATGGCAGGTGGTACATATTTACTCCATGAATGTTAATGAGTAACATACAAAGAGTGAGCAGCACACTATAGAACCACACAAGCATGTCTGGAGCTCTATGAGCAGGGTTACTTGGATGTTATGTTAATTCAAGAGGAGAGACTGTGGTGCAGTGGTTTGAGTATCTGACTCTATTATGGGAGACACGGGTTTGAATCCTGCCTTTATTGAACAGACAATTGAACATTGCATTTCTACTCCACTGAGCTTCGTCTTACTAGTGACTGGATGTAAGGGGGTGGATGAGAACCTCGATATAATGCAAAGGAGAACCTCGATATAATGCAAATACAATGCAGATATAATGCAAAGTCAATTTCTAAAAAACTTCAGACAAGACCCTCCATATTGTGACTCAATAGATGGCGTTGCGTGATGTTACGGAGCTGAGTGTCCAATCCTGGGGCGCAATCCTTGAGACCGTTAAGATTCAAGCTATGAAATACAAGTTTCACATTTCAAGTGAGACTTTTCAAAAAAACTTGCTGCTCCAAGAAAAAATCCCAGAATGATAAATACTTTTCGGTTTTATGTTGTAAACATTCAACAAGGCAGATTCAGCAAATGTTCCAACACATTTGCTGCAAACATGCAGCAAGACAGACAACAACGCATGTAACTGTGGCAACACTACTTTTAAGTCAGAAATCAACATAACAAAATCTGTACCTCTACCACTACCATGTTCGTCTCTCATCTTGCTGTTTTTGCCTGATTTCATTTTGTTGCGCACCTGATCCTCCTTCTCAGTCAGGTCTGTGTCTCTGTTAAGGGCTGTGCCTGTGTCTATGTTGCGGGTGGTGCCATGATTTTGATAGGTGTTCTTCTTGGAGAGTAGTTCTGTTGTTTTGTCTTAACATGGCGAATAGAAACAATGAGGAACAGAACACAATGAACAAAAAATGCAAAGACTAAACCAAGACATAAACAACAAGTTAGTAGATTAGTGCAGAAAAGAACTGATCCCAGTGAATAAAAATAATGACCAAATTTGCAGCAACATAATCACCCGACACAGTTCTCCTGACACACCGTTCTCACCCTCCTAATCACCCACGCAGTCGCCTCAGTAACAATGCCTGAAGAGACCTTGTTTGCCCAAACACAAGATTCAAACAGAACACCAAAATTACTGCGACACAAAATTATACAGAATTTAATACACAGCAAGCTGATACAAGGAGACCTCTGACAGACAAAAAACAGATCATGAACTTCCCAATCGTGAAGCCATGTCATAGGGAGCCAACTGACAGAGAGACACCTACTGAGGAAAAGTCACATGACGATGGAAACCACAACATAGCCAACTTTACAATTAAAACTAAGAAGAGAATTGATGAAGACACGACCCCCAGAGTGTCTAGATTGAAAATCTCAAATGGAGTCGCGATGTCACACCATGTCGCACACTAGGTGGTGCTGTATACCAACCATCAGTAAGACCTGCTCCAGCCTTCTGGTGGTCAGAGTTCATATTCTGAACACCACCTTTTGATTTGGTGTCATTCGTACTCCCAAGTTGTTCAAACATTGCCTCACGACGCACAGCTTTGGGGACGAATTTGGCAACCTTAAGCCTGCGACCTTCAAACTTCAGGCCATTGAACTCTTGAATAATGGAGTTCAAATTGTCGGCATTGTGACAGTATGCATAGGCGTACCTGAAAGAAAGAGCAATACAATATGGTATGGCAGAGTGCAGTTTTGCAGAGAAAAGTAGAATACACGTCTACCGCATCGTACAGTATCGCTTAGCGAAGTACCATATAGCACAGTACTGCATAGCGCAGTACTGCATAGCACAGTACTGCATAGCACACTACTGCATAGCACAGTACTGCATAGTGCAGACCAGTTGACAATAAAGGTGTTACTGAACTTCAATAAAGGTGTTACTGAACTTCTCTCTACCAAGCAAAACCATCAACAAAGTGAACTCGTGTCGGTATTTCAAGTTCAAGGATGACTGGCAAGTAAAGACTATAAACAAGAGCAACGCAGAGCGTTGAAATGCGCACACAAATGCATCGCAAATGGTGTGCTTTTAGGGTTGTTTATTTGTGTCATAAAAATGGCCACTAGATGGCGCAAAACGTACATTCCATCCCAAAACAGGAACATGTCCTTGCTTCTTTAATAGTAAGCTTAACTAAATTTCATAGAAATCCGTCATGAAACTTTAAAGAAACAAAGGAAAAAAATGAAATTGCCACAAAAGGGCACACTATTCAATGGATCCGCCTGAAAGTAGTCAATGTCTATTGTTAGCTTCATATAAATAAACTTAGTAATTAAATTTAACGAAGATCCGGCAAACGGTTTAGGAGATAAAGCCATGGGCGAAAAAAACGAAACTGCCACTAGGAGGCACCACATAAGTCGAAGTCATCAGAAAATCGTCGTCACCTGTTCACTTCATAGCAAAAACAAACAAGCCAATTTTTACAATTATCCTGAAAGCAGTTTGGTTGACTGAGGGGTGGGCTTTAAAAAACAGACTCAAAATCAGTAAATATGGCCACTAGGCAAACCTAGCAAACTAGGTCGAATCCATCTGAAAACAGAAAGATAGTGTCACCTCACTAACAGAAGCTTGTACACCAAATTTTATAAAAATACGTTGAGGACCTTTGAAGATACAGAGATAAATGTAAACAAATAAAATTGCCACAAGGTGGCACACCAGTAGTCAGATCTGTTCCAAAGTTGTCGTCGTCCATTATCATCATCATAAAATGCACTTACTAAACTTAGTAAAGATCCTGCAAATGGTTCAGGAGATATAGCCATATGCGCAAAATAACAAAACTACCACTAGGAGGTGCCACAGTAGTCAAAGTCGCAAAATCAACGTCAACCACCCTCTTCATAGTAAGAACATACATGCCAATTTTCACAATCATGCTTAGAGCAGTTTGGCTGATAGAGGGGTGGACGCTAAAAACAGACTCGAAAACAGTAAAAATGGCGACTAGGTGGCGCAAACTACATCAAATCCATCCAAAAACAGGAGGATACCGTCGACTCACTAATAAATGCCTATATACCAAATTTTATGAAAATATGTTGAGGATCTTTGAAGATACAGAAGTAAACGTAAAAAATTAAAATTGCCACTAGGGGGCACACCAGTAGTCGGATCCGTCCGAAACTTTGCTCATGCTGTCCCATCCATGAAAGAAACACATGTGCAAAATTTCATGAACAAACGTCAACCCGTTTTGGAGATAGAGCAGCAGACGCCGAAAAGACACCGCCCAGACAGACGGACAGAGATGACGGCACAATGCATCCACATATAAATATATGGGTGCATAAACACTTTTTTTTAAATAAACTGCGGATCTGGATGCAAAATCACTTTGTGAATATCAATGTTTTTGCATTGAGAAATTTCTGATAAAAGTTAACAAACATGTCTGTCTAGCATTGACACATAGAATGAACTTCCATCATGAGGCAGAGAGGTGTAGATTAACTTACGGTCTAAAGGCCTCCCTGACCACCTGCACTCGCTCAACTCTCTTACTGGATAACAGACGCAAAAGGCTTGCCTGAAAGCATTCAAAATGAGCAATTCAGAAAGTTAACACTTTTTGATTAGATTCGACCACAAAGTATACAAAAACAGCAACTACTGATCGGTGAGAGATGAATGGTGGACAATGAATGGGAACAAATGAGTCCCGGCAAAAAAAACATAGCGTAGAATGAAATGGCAGCAGACGTTAAGTTTGGTATACATGAACAACTAAATAAAATAAAAAAATTAAGTTTTCATCTCATGTACCTCAGTGAAATCAGGCGGTATATTTCCTAAGAACAGTTTGCAGCTGTCATCTGGTAGACTCTGCTCACTACCACTAGGGGGAGGTGAATAATCTTCATCTGCTTCTAATTCGGGCATCTCATCATCAGACACACATGGCACTCCAACAGAGGGCTCAGCAGCAGCTGGCGGAGGCCGATCTGAAAGGATGACACAGAATAATGACTGAGACATTCTTATCACGATTACCTGTTATTCTTCACAACAAGTTGTAACAGCCCTGTGACAGTCGATTATTTTTTAGTAATCCCATGTGCACTTAACTGATGATGAACAGGTAAGTGCTAAATAAAGAACCACACTTATCAAGAGATAAACAAGCAACATAACACTTCATTGCAAGTCGTGAGGTATGTACAATGTCTGATTCGGTTTACACTTTATGCTTTTTCAAGTAAAAATGAAAGCTCTCAAGTCTCAAAAAACATTTTTTGGTCAATTCTGAGCTAAACTCAGTACATTAGCACGTTTCATGAAATGATTCCTAAAACTTCTCTGAGATTTGAAAAATACAACAAAAATATGAAAACTGACAAGTACTACCAGTTCACTGTGCCTTAAGTCTGTGTTGAAATTCTAGCACATGGACAAGAACTGCAAGGGACAAAATGCTGTGTGAATGTGGTGCAATGGAGACAAGAGAACTGCAAGGGACAAAATGCTGTGTGAATGTGGTGCAATGGAGACAAGAGAACTGCAAGGGACAAAATGCTGTGTGAATGTGGTGCAATGGAGACCAAAAGGAGGGTTCCAGAGTTCATTACATTCCAGTGAGATCAGCTCCTTTCTAAGAAATACTAATCCCAACAAATGCACACCATGCATTGTCTGTATTTGCAATTGAAATTGTTTTGTTATGATCCTACCACTGTGTTGTATACACATGCTGTGCTGGACCAGGACACGTTCATTACACTTACCTCTACTTCCCTTTTTCCCTCCACCATGTTTGCCCCGAGAAAGCAATTTTGTGCGACCAGAACTTTCCAGTTGACTAGTATTTTTATTTCGAGAAGGTGAATTTGTACGTGCCGACCTCTCCACGGGTATGGTGACTCCTATGTCCTTGAACTTCATGATGGCACGGCAAGCATGAAGCTTCTCAGCGTAGCGTATGAACACATAACTGGAATAAAATGACACGATGATCACGGCAAGTTTCACAGATTATATAACTCGAAATATGACACAATCAGACACAAACCAAAACATATGAAAAATGAAAAGCAGGTGTATTTAATTTAATTTAACTTAATTTGCATTTAAATTCAATGAATTTGAAGAAATACAGCATTGAAAAGTGTCCATGGTTGCACCGTAAACAAAATGCTCGTAGCTGTGTTGATCACTAACAACGGCCAGCACATGGTGCAGAATACATCTAACCAGAAGAAAAAATGGAAAGAATTGTCATTTTTTCAGAGGTATGCCCTTACAGGCAGAAGTATGCCCTTACAGGCAGAAGTATGTCCTTACAGGCAGAAGTATGCCCTTATAGGCAGAAACCAGGTTTAGTGACAAGGAGAGCTTGGAAAAATTGGGACACAATCATATTACACAATTCACCCACGCTGACGCTTCTAAGTATATTCAGGTTTCACACATTCTAATGAACTCACAGATTGGAGAAGTTGACAGTCTCTACTGGTCCCACAGTGGAGAACAGCGCACGAACAGACTGAAAGAGAACAGGTTGGCTGTTAACAAAACAAGCAAAAAGATTTTTCAAAACAGAATGTACAAAAAAGTCTACACAAACGACAGTAAAGTAATAACCAGGCCTTTTCATTTCATGACATTATCATGTTAAGCTAAGCAGACAAGGACTGATTATGGTTGAACCAGTCTAAATTGTGCTCAATAATCAAAAAGAACAAACTGTAAAATCAGAAAAGTCAGAGCAAGATTAGCTTTGGTCATTACTCATAGTGAGTAAGTCTACTAGGCAACTCAACAAATACTGCAGTGAGGGATGGAGTCACGTAAGTATAACCTCTTGAGTGTGTTGTGGCTCCCTCTTCATACAGACAGCGTACAGACCACTGAGGTTCGGCAGGAACTTCTCAAACTTACTCAGGTCGGGCTCAGAGCCTGCAAAGGAAGGGAAACACAGTGCTCTAACACAGAACAATGTCAAGACTTGGGGAGAAATTTGAGGGAATAACATTGAGATATACATGTATGTTACTATTGTTATCCCTTTCTGAGGTGAGTTTTGAAATATAAACAAAGTGAAAAGGACACTGAATATTGCTAAGAGACACAAATGTGTGAACTGCCAGTCACCATGGATACAAAATAAAGATTTGTAGTATTTCCTGCAATTAACTTATGAAATAGTATCTCTAAATCTAAAATCTTGTAATCTTATAATGCTTGAAGATGGCAGAAAAATGACCGAAAGATGTACATAGGTATGAGGTTGGGGTAAATAGACCAAGAGCTTTCAAATACAATGAAACAAACAGAATGTTTGGCCCCTGTACAGGCAATTTTGGTTGATCACAATCTGGGCAAATTCTTTACATGAATTTATCTATATCAATGGCAACATATAATTAAATAATTGTCATGAGTTACACAAAATTATCGTACAAGGTTTATCGCCAATTGTCATAATTTAGATGTTATCAAACAATAATAAATGATCATAATGTAGTGCATGAAGAATGCTACGAGTGATAATCAGACTGACCAAACTGACCAAACTGACCATCATTCATCCTCCACAAAATATGAATTTATTACAACTAAAAATGACACATTTAGTGCTCACATCTCATTAGTTGCAAAGACTTCAAATCTGCTTTTCACAAATTTCAGAGACCACAGAAAGCAAGAACACCTCATCAGAAGAAACCTATTCAATCAAGATTTACTTCCAGAAACCTGTTTACCCAAGATCCTCCCCACCACTAACCATCAAATGCACCAGAGATATCAGTCTTTTTGACAACATGATCAGGGGAGACCATTCCACGTGCTGCCTTGATTTGAGATTTAGTCATGAACGATGTTCCATCACCAATTCCGTAAAGTTTTGTCTCACCAGAGCTGCTGTCGATCCTAAAACACATATCCAAATACAATTAGACAAATGCAGCACACTAACATATAGAGAAACAAAATCAAAAATAAACAAATAAAAATACAGAAACAAAACAGCACAAAAATGACCAACTGATCAGACTCCTCCATGTGTTGAACACTTGTTGCATCAAACACAAAGAGATGAGGCAAGATGCAGCACAATTACTGTTTATAAACTTCAATTCACAAAATATACCTCGTGGCCATGAATTCCTAGTTACTTCGTTCACGGGAAAGATAAAATCGCAAGACTTATATCTTAAAATGGGCTGTATCCTAGAACACAAACCTACAGTCTATCACAGTGACCTCCAAATGTGTAGTTTTAAAAAAAAGACCAACAAACCGCTGCCATGCATTAGCAAATATAAAACACTCTACAATAATACTTTTGATGACTAACACTGAACATGAAGAACCAACCTTATAACATTCGGCATGGCCTTAACACAGTCAATAAGCGAAGAGAAGCCAAGGCCCCTCCAATTGAAGGGATGGCCTATCAAACTCTTGAAGTCATTGTTGAACTGTTTGAGAGGGACACCACCAATCTTGGATAACAGGACAGCACGCACCTCCTTCTGAACACCCTCTGGCACACACACTTCTGTCGGAGATGCCATCAATACCTAAAATGAATTTTTAACCATTAAGTAACATTTTCAATCAGTCAATCACCAAATGTAACTAGGGGTTCATGTAGTATTCTTTGCCACGATATCGTGTTGATTTTAAGTTATTTTTCACACAAAAAGATAACAAGGCGTTAACTAATACTTGAATGTTAACATTTTTTATAATAGAAATATGAAGCACAATATTGGTCCAGAGTAAAGCGCAGAAGGTGATATAAGGCATGTGTTAGGGCAGTATGAGCTACATAAGGACAGATTCATTGATAATGTAATAAAAGATGAAGATGAAATCTATGTAGTCTTCTAAATCAGTCCCCATTTTGATCATTTCCGACGCTTTTGTCTACAAGTTCTCACATCATGAGTTGTCCAGGAAAAATCACTTTTGATTGCCCCTTGAGCAAAACTGCAATAATTTAAACACAAATCCTAAAAAGAGTTTTGGGGAATGACGGATAACCCATGAACATTTCATAATCAGCAATAATCCAAAGTTGGCTGAATTTAGACAGTGCCACCATCTCTACTTAACAGTAAAGACGGTGGTGCTCCAAGCATTTCGGCAAATTATGCCTCGATTCAAGACTGATTAAAGTTAGATTAAACCATCAAATCGCGTTGCGATAAGTACCTTTCGCCCACAGAGGGACACCTTCGGTACTTATAGCGGCGCGACTATCATGGTTTAATCAGTGTGAAGCATAATTCCTCGAAAAGCTTCCAACGTATAACGGCCCTACGGGGGCACCACCGTCCCTACTTGGCTACTGCTAAGAAACGGTCGGTGGTACTGTCGCCGTTGGTCTAGGCTAAATTTGGACCAGAACTGTCAGAAAAGAAGATATTTTTGCAACTGTTGCAAGCGTTCTAACTCGGCATATAGGGATGATCGTGGTTATCCAATTTTCAGGTTGATTATGCATACCTCGCCTTTGAAAAGAATTAAAGAATACTTGTGTGAAAAGAAAGAGACAAGACAAGAAGCTTCACAAGCATGCGTTTGTTTCGCCCGGAACTGGCATTGTGATAGCAGTGACACCTAGTGTTGGTTTGCAACAGAGACATCTATTGGTCGCTGACACTTGTACTCTTTCTGAAGTTCTAGAAATACCCGGTAGGCCTACCGAGTGATGTCCTGTGCGCTCCAACAGTGGCACGATGTATGGAGTAAACTGCAAACGCGCATTTTAACGACACACTTTGTTTCGCGAGGGAAAACCGCCGAAACTTCCTCGTCGTTGCGTTGCCTGCACCTGCCACCGTCACTTTCCGGCGGCCCGGGCGGACCGCCGGCTACGGGTGAGCACGCCGCCGGCCGAAACTAACTAGTCGTCGCGCCGTCTTGCGTTTTCATTCTTCATGACCAGTACTAAGGGTTCGCCATAAGCAAAGGTGGTAAAAGTTACCGAAAAGGAATATTTTACTTCGTCATTCAAGCATGATTATTTGCGACGCCGGAGTGGGCCCGGGGTTGACGACGTGGGTCGTTGGAGAAGGTGTCAGAGCGCTCACTGACTGCGGCTCGTTATTAAACATTTTCTGGTCAGAACCACAAAGAGGTAGTTGACAGGTGATGTATTAAAAGTTCTCTCTAAGTCCTGCATGTTTTATTAGATATGCCTTTCACTCTCAGCTACTGCTACCCCTACACGTGCCAGCCAGAGTCGGCGTCACCCCCCGCTGCATACGTTAATTGTGCGAGGTAATTATTCACGGTGTAAACTTATTTTAATTTTTAGCCATTTTATTTTAATAACATTTATTAACTTTGAAAAGGGTTTTAGAACTCAAATAAATAAATTGAATTAATTTTCGTTTCACAATAATGTCCTTTTCACTCAAGTAATTCCTGACCAATCAGCTTCAAAATAATAAAGAGAAACAATATGAAACAAAGACTTAGCGCAGTGCCCGCTGTAGCCCACAGTTTGTACCATTCCGTTACAGATGTCTTCGGCCATGTTTTACTGAGGTGAATAAATAGTGCCAAGAGCGCAATTGCCATTATAAAAGCAACGTGCATTGTCTGAACAATTACTAATTAATTTGCGTACCTAAAGCCGTTAATAATTGATCGATGCTTGTTTTTTTACTTGCGTAAAGTTCAACTATGTGACATACTGATACCAAACTATTTCGAAAGTAAATCCTGTTTCTGGAACAATACGCGCACAATACTTAAAAATATAATTCTTCTTCAAAGTGACACAACCGACCAGAAAAGTGTGTTTTCAGATTAGCCCAAAACTGATTTTAACTCCTGACCTCAGCGGTGGCAGTCTTACACTAGTTAATTTGCTAGTGTAACTTCTTACACTTTGCTAGTGTAACTTCTTACACTTTACTAGTGCAGCTAATGAAGTAGCTAAAGTAGTTTAAGCGCATTTAACAGAAAGTTACGGGCCTCAATTTCAGCGAGTGACTAGCAGACAACGGCGAGAATTGGCGATTTGAATCAAGACTCACAAAACCACAACAGAATGAATCATGTTGTTTTCTGCCTTTGGTCAAAGCAAATAACTTCAAGATGTCAATCTTGTGTAAGTTAAAGGCGAAGGCAATCTTTTTTTATGTCATTTTTAGCAAAAAATAAGGTTCGTTGGTTATCCCAGACATATTTTTCACTTAATTGATTTCTCGTGCTCTACTCCGGAAGTGACGTTTTGGGAGGCAAGAATTTCGCGCCAATTTCTTTTCAGATACTCTGACTGTGAGAGCTGTCGAGTCAGTCATTGTTCTACCTCGGTTGTGACAAGTTCGGTCGTCGTTTGCTTTTGTTTACGAGTCAGACAACATGCCACACTGTTGCTGCGTACCGGGATGTACTCATTATCGTCTCAGGCGCGCTTTGGGAATACCAGGCTTTGCATCGCTTTCCAAAGGATGACACACTTTGCCGTACTTGGCTCGTTCGTGTGAAGAACGTAGCGTTACCCGTCAACGCAGCGCTCAAAGCAGTGGAGGGTTACCGAGTGTGTGGCAAGCATTTTCTGCCGTCAGATTACGACAGAGATATGTACGCTGAATTGATGAAGGTCCTTGCGAAACAACGCATGAAGAAGGGTGCGATACCGTAGGTGTCGATTCCCGGCAGTGCTCCGTCGCCACCCTCGAGAAGTGCGTTTTTGAAGCGAGAAGCTTCGCGAGCTATGGCCACTACAGTGACTGGAGGCACTTCATCTACTGTCACCCGTGCCTCCGAAGGCACAGAGCGTGCAATTCTGGGAACTAGCAGTGATTGGCCTTTTGCTGTTGTCTCTAACACAGAGCCTGTAAGCAGCCCTGCCGCGACGTTGAGTTGTGGGAGTGAATGGCCAGTACGACACCCAGTGAAGAGGGCAGTTCGTCGTCCAACCAACAGATGAGTTTATTGTGTACTTGTCTTAAGTGTTGGAGCTATTTAGAAAGTTGCCAGGTGTGTGGCGAGGGAGTCACACTGCGGGATGTAAGCAGTTTGGGTGCTCAGGTCGCCATCCAGTGGGAGTGTGTCGCGGGACACTGGGGCAAGTAGGACAGTTGTGTCTGTGCGTACCCTGCCTCATTATACTCGGGCTCAAGCATACAAAGTATACACACCCATTAACTGTCCGTGAAAAAAAAATCCTCGTCACCACTGCTACATGAACAATGTCTCCGTTACTCACATTACTACTGTCACTGTGATATGGATCGCCGACTCCAGTTAATACAAACTAAAGAATCCCGAAATCCAACGTAATTGGGTTCTCTTACAACCTAGTTTGTCATAGAAAACTCTTCGATGGGATGTGGTGACGACAATCTTAGAAAAACAGCCCAAAAACAAAAGTAGTACAGATCCTCAAACTTAACTCAATGCAGAGCCGAATTGGCGCGAAATTCTTGCCTCCCACTACGTCACTTCCGGAGTAGAGGACGAGTAATTAATTTACGAAAAATTACAATTAAGTGTAAAATATGTCTGGGATAACCAACGGACATTATTTTTGCTAAAAATGACATGAAAAAAGGTTGCCTTCGCCTTTAAGTAACCACTAAAGTGCATTAACACCGAATGCTTACTTTCAAAAATACATTTTTGGTAGAATAAATTTAATGGTAGGACAAAAGTTCAACGGATAATTTCACAGCGAACACGTGCAGATATGTACATCCATGTTCATGTGTCTAGAAGTAGGATTTAAAACAGAGGGCGCGCACATTGATTAATCAGACATGGTTCTATAAATGCGGGTCATATAATTTTGAAAATGCATTGAGCCTGTCGAACTTGAAGACGTTTTTATATCACCTAAGATCACTCGCTCGAGCTCACGCAAACACTCATTATTTATTCATTTCAATCTTATAAATCGTAACGATCACGGAAACACGCTGACAAACCCAGTTTTTGTCATTTCCCCGTGGATCTTGATTAAAACATGAGCGAATGAACATTCAATACACCAAGTTGATAAAAAGCGTTCATTTTTTATTCATGATATTTTCACGTAACTTAGAAGTTGTGATTTTCAGTTCTAGAAGATCTTTCAAGATGAGAGGCGGCTGCTTGTGTTAACAGTCGCCAAGTTTGAAATAATGAAGAAACCCGCTCTAACTCTTGTGATCGTCAGTGCTGTACTTTTAAAAGCAACAACAGGTAAGTACTAAAATATAAGTATACTAAACCCGCTGTTGGTGTACTACAATAAAATTAACATATAATAACAATGCCATTCCATACATCGCGCGCTCTATCAAACAAAATAAATGCTCTAACTCTCGTGAACCCTCAAAAGTTTGAAAGATTTTATTTACAAAGTATGCTAATCCGCCAAGAATGACCTACGCATTGTATGTCATTTCATTCTGTGAAACAGTGAGTATGTGTTTTTAGTTGAATCCTGCTTCTATAACTCCAGTGAGACACTACTCGTACACGAGTATAGATGGTGCAGTAAGTGTGCGTGACAAGTAAGTGTGCGTGACAAGTAAGTGTGCGTGACAAGTAAGTGCGCGTGACGTCAAAATAATAAACAAATGCACTAAATGAAACTTTATGTTCAAACCAGGAAAAAATAAAAATTACTTCAAACAGTCTGAAAACGGCCGGTTTGTTAATTAAATTGAAATCCCTCCAGTCGTTGTTGTCACGCGCATAAATGATATGTTAAAGACAAAAGGAGACCTTAGTTACAAAGCACTGAATTTCTTTAAAAACATTCAATCATTATTAAAATAGTTACATAGCAGACAGCTTAAACTGCGTATTTTAAAACCGTTGATGGCAGTAGAATTTTAAAATGAGTATGAAGGTACATGTATATCAACACAGATGTCCGTTATTGGACGATTGCTATTTCTTTCTAAAACATAATTTTTCACGGAGATACCGAATTTTTAGAGCGGGCCTTGCAATTACTTTTCAATTATTATAATGCGTACAAAAGGCTCTCTTGGATTTTTGTTTAAATCATTTTAGCCCGAAAGCTCGGCAGTCAAACTCGAGACGTTGACGCCTCCATTTTTGACAGTGGAGTTCTCGTGATAAAAGGTGTTAAACGAAAATCCTAGACATGTTTGTGTAACTGTGGAAACATGAAATTGCAATTGTCATACGAAAAAAGTAACGTTTGTAGAAGGTACGACTATCTCCATGCCGAATAAATCTTTTCAAAAGAAGACACTAACACGACTAACTATAACTGTTTTTCCAAATGTGTGATTTCCAAAGATTCTTTAAAAGTTTTTAGTTTCACATGTATGAGTTAACTACTAATACTTAACAAGTTATTGAAGAAAATCTTTTGGTAACAAACTATGTTGTGCACAGGAACAGATGCAACCAATATGTAGTATTGCATTTTAGAGAAATAATCAACGAAAGCTAACAATACGCTCGATTTATTTCAAAATCCTTGTCCACTACCGAATAAACTTCGAACACGGTCAATCAGCATGACATAAATAGATTTTGTATCAAACATACGGATTGGACGTAGACCGGTACCGAGAGTCATATTAGCTACTGACGTGGAGCAGCGTTAGTCTTCCGTGGTGCAGCTGACGATGTGTACCCGAGGGATCGGTGCATATTTGTTTCATGATACGACATTTTATGGTTCTTTCTTCTGTTTGTTTCGTTAGTTGGCTTGTATGTACTGGCATCGTCTGCCCTCTTCAGGGCGGGGGTGGAAGTGTGGGTTATATGGTTTCAGTCGCCGTCAGATCCCAAAAAGTGACATCTGATGGCAGAACGGTTGGAACAAAAAGTGATATTTCACCACTAATTTGGTCATCATCACCTCATAACGGAAGTTATTGCAACGCGTTTTAGCCCTCTATACATGTATGATACGTGTATAGAGGGCACAAGTGGCGATGGTCGTGCAATTACAGTGATAAGTACACCAACACTTTTACTTTCGTTCTCTGATTGGCTGAAAAGTGATAAGAGAGATTCCAAACTCAGCGTGGAATACAAATTTGATTCATGAAGCACATACAACAAGATGTCACTGACCAATCAAACACTGTAAAAACTCATAAACCGTGTCCACGAGGCGAGTAGATGTCAGCACAGGGAGGCGGGTAAGAGCAAGGTAACCTAATAACTTAAACAGACGGAAAATGGACACGGGAAAGGAGCATTAGTTGCAGTTTGATAAAACAAATTGAAACAGGAGCACCATGCGCATCAGGTCTTATGGACCTCGGGCAATACTGTTCTCTCAGATTATGGCCTGGAAAGAGTTCAGTAACACGTGGACTTTCGCAGGGACCTCGCTAAAGTCTAGCCAAAATCACGCGTCTCATTTTAAACGCACGGCAATATCTCACGTAATCTCGTGAACTCTTGCTCTTTAGCGTGGTCGTAGCGTTACTGAACTCTACCCTGATATCACCGTAGGAACCAGTCCGTATTTGAATACTGTTGACCGTGTCTTTGAATCTATTGTAATGAAAAACATAAGTGATAAGCCTGAGTGCACGTTCTGTGTTCAAGTTTTGATGTACACTCAAGCAAGGCAACATGGTCGTGAAAGGTTCTGGTCAGCGCCCACAGGGTTTTTAACTTTCTGTCCTTTCAGCAAATTGAAAAACATAACTACATTCGCTATTGCGTCGGCTCCAATCCATTTACCTGTATGTCCCATCAAAAATAACTCGAGTAACCGGGTTGGATTTCAAAACCGCTCTGCGCACATAGGCGGATTTAGGAGGGGGGGGGCCCCCCCCCCCCTTGGCTGCCGCAAAAAAATAAAACAGCAAGAGCGTAGGGAAATGTTGAGTTTATTAATTTTCCACTGTAATTAAAATTATACGGCTGAAAAAAGATTTAAATGTGTGCAGTTTTAGTGTTTGGGGAGGGGGGCTCAGATCCAATTTCAAGTGTCAAATTCGGAACACGGCGCATTCGTAACGGAACTATGGCTAAGTGTAGGCTCTCCCGCGATATCCCAGGCGACCGGCAGTGGCGCTGCGCACTACGACTCCGTTTCCGTCGTCTGCTCCACTGTGCAATGGAGAAAATTTACTTCATTTTTTAAGGAAAATGGAACCTGAGTGACGATGAAAAAACAGAAGCTGCTGGTAAGATGTGAATTTTAATCGAAGCCTAAGTGAATCACTCAGAAACTCATTAATTCTCTCTTTGCCAAACCTTAACTTAAGACGATTTCCAAAGCAATCCCGTCATTATTGCCAACACGAAAAACGGATTTGGTCTTTTGGGCATTTGAAGACTATTTTAAATACAACAAATTTGTTAAGAACCGATTACACAAAATATAAAACGTGTAATAAGCATTACAAAAAGAAGTAGGTTTCGCGCGCAAACGCTGTAGACCATAAACAAGTAGGTCTCATAGCACACGATTTGTAGTGAAATCGTGGTGGTGTAGTGGTAAAGCACGCGCGTACTATCAGCCAGGTCGTGAGGTCGAGTCTGTGAAACTCGCAATTTTTCCTGTGTGTCACGGTCTTCGTGTTTTTTGTTTTTTTTCCTTTTTTTCTTGGATAATACATCAGAAATCAAGGAAAATGCTTGATTTTTAGAGGAAAAACAGAAAAATTTCCTGGGCGGGAGGGGGGTTTGCCCTCCTCCCGACCTCCCCCCATTCGGTGCTGTGCGCATCTAAAATCGTGGTTTGCGCAAATGCTTACAGCCGGAGAAAATGTTGGGCCCCCCCTTGTGATATCTTAGATCCGCCACTGGCGCAAGAAGGTCAAGGGCAATCATTTGAGTTCTGATAGCCGGACTAGACCAGCATTGCTCCTCCGAAGTCTGCACTATAAACCCGAGGGTCGGTCACGATTACTTAAAATTATTCCCTCTCATTTTTTCATCTCTTATCAGATTGACATGTTCTTATTGGCTTCGTTAATGACGCCTGCACAAGTAAGAGGGACACCTGTCGTCCGTTCTTACTGGAAAGCGATAATATAGGTTACCGGCCAACGTCGTTTCATAACGGATGTTAACCTACTGCGCTTTAGCCAATCAGATTATATATGTGACACTGGTCGTGTACTGGTATGCCACAGTATATCGTATCGTAGCGTATCATGCATTAAAGCTGTATTTTGTCCATAACACTATTTTTTGTTTAGACGACTTTACCACTAAAAATTGAACTCATATTCAGACGTATTGAGAACACGGCTCACGCATATAGGCCTATGAACAAAATACCTCATCGATAAGAGGTCAGCTCACGGGCCGGTATACTAATGCCGGGTCTAGTAATTCACTTTCCCCTGTGAGAAATTTCCATGAAAAATCCCAAAATTCACGATTTTTGAAATGCACACGTAGGAAAGACTCTGTGGTTACCACAGAGCTTCTAATTTATGATAATTGTGCGCGTGCTCTCACAGTCAGTGGCTTGAAATCGACTGAGGTCAAAGGTCACATTTCCATAATAATATTAAAGAAATGTGCTACGTCTATGTCTTGCCATAGCAAATAAGGAGACGTGCTTTGCCTTGTGACTGAAAAATCGACGAAGTGGCGAGCAGTTGACATATCGTTATTTTTTTGAATTTTTTTGAAATTTGAAAGTGTAAGAAAATGCTTTGATACCAACGGAAATAAAAATATTTATGAACAAACCTAAAATTACATGGTGAGCAGGTTGAATGCTCTTTCAGTGGCAGAGAAACACTTTCAATATTGCAATGTATTCTGGTCATCGCGTTCGAGGCCCCGCTAACTGAATTACTCAAATATATAAGGGCACGTAAAAACTGGTTCAACGATATATATTCTCCATTTTGGCGAGAGTAAACATGATTCATGGGCGCCGGAACTATATTTTCCATAATGTGAACCAAAAAAGGCGTTTCGACGGAGGCTTCTAGAATGCACAAAGTGAGACTTGAACACTCTAACATTTCAGAGGGTGGGGCATCAGAGAACCACGGTATCTCTCTCCTACCCTTTCCATTGCCGACTTCTTACGTCATTTGCCGATTCAATAAGGAAAACGCTTCCGACGCCGCAGTGACTGTGCATTATTTGATCAAATCCCAAATCCATTGACGACCCATGTGACCACCACTAAACATTTCCTAAGCTAAGAGGCTCAGATATAATGCGACATCGTTTTCGTCGTCATCGAAAATAATCAAATCTACTTGGCATGCAATTTAGGAGACCGTCACGAAACTTTTACGTATGCGAGTTCAGTGATTCGAGGAAAATAATCATAGACCTTTAAATTTTTAATGTACAATTGTACATGAACGTGTTTTTCAACTACTCAGTAATCGATCGGTATTTTTTACATGCGTGAACGTGCTTTGCTCAATATAAGCAGTTGAGCTGTACCCAACACAATACTGATCCGTAGTAGCAGCAGAACACTCTCACGCAGAGTTAAACTGCAAGGTGTTTTAAGCGTGTTTAAATAGTTAAGTTGCCGTCCTTGCTTTCTGCAAACGTAAAGCAGACAACCGAGAGATTTTGCCATATATTATAAAATCACAAAAATCCAATAGATTTTATTGCTATGGACAACCTCGAAATGCGTTTTTGTTTTGTAAATAGAAGCACGTAGTTCTTTGGGTAAGGTTTTGCAGCAGAGTTTGTATCGGTTGCTTAAGACATTTGTCACGTTTTCATAGTTATTTACTAAAACGGTCACAATCTTCAGAGTTGTCAAATAAAAGTTGCAAACAAGAATGGACAGGCTATATGTATATATCACCAGTCAGTTACCTATCATGACAAGTTTCCTAAATGTTTTTCAGCGGGTAACCTAGCAACTGGAAAAAATTCTTACCAGTCTACCACGTCGAGTCACAACGGAACACAACAGTATGCGAACCTGGCGATAGACGGCAGAGTTAGTGGAGAGTTGACTACGTGTTCGCAGACGAATGTACAAAAAGACCCGTGGTGGTTGCTGGACTTGGGGTCGCGCCATGAAATAGGCTTTCTGACAATCAGGAATCGGGCCGATTGCTGCTGTGAGAAATTTTCAGTTACGTTTATCAATTAATTATGAATTGAATAAGAACATCCGCCACTTTGATGACTAATTAGAAAATAGTACGTGAACACCCAGTATACTCACTGTTTTCATTTTATTTAACATACGTTTCCCGTAGTAAGCTAGTTCAGTATCAACAAGTGTTTTGATTGCGTGATCGAGTGTATTTAGATATACGAAGATTCTAGCATTAAATATGGGGTCAACCGACGAACTTTTGCTCAGAAGGGGACAATTTGCTTAACAGAAAACAAACATGCAGAAAATAATTTTGAGTCCCAGTTTCAATTCCTCGAATAGGCCTCAAGAGCTGATTGGCAATCAACAAGACTTGCGGCTGTACATGTATGCTCAGGCTAGTGACATCACGTGGTCATCTTGGGGTTTCAATTATTGCACGCCTGCCTGTTTGCCTTAAAGGCGAAGGCAACCTTTTTCCATGTCATTTTTAGCAAAAATAAGGTTCGTTGATTATCCCATACTCCCATATTTTTCACTTGTTTACTGCTTTTCGTAATTTAATTAGTTACTCGTCGTCTACTCCGGAAGTGACGTTTTGGGAGGCAAGAATTTCGCGCCAATTTCTTTTCATATAGTCTGACTGTGAGAGCAGTCGAGTCAGTCATTGTTCTACCTCGGTTGTGATAAGTTCGGTCGTCGTTTGCTTTTGCTTACGAGTCAGTCAACATGCCACGCTGTTGCTGCGTACTGGGGTGTACTCATTATCGTCTCGCGTACAGAGGAAGAACTGTCCCACTTGCCCGAGTGTCCCGCGACACACTCCCACTGAAGGGTGATCTGAGCACCCAAACTGCTTACATCCCGCCGTGTGACTCCCTCGCCACACACCTGGCACCTTCCAAATAGCTCCAATACAAGTCCACAATAAACTTATCAAACTTAGGCTCACCGATCTGTTCATTGGATGACGAACTGTCCTCTTCACTGGGTGTCGAACTGGGCCTGTATTCACTCCCACTACTCAACATCGCTGCAGGGCTGCTTACAGGCTCTGGGCTAGAGACAACAGCACAGGGCGAATCACTGCTAGTTCCCGGAATTGCACGCAATGGGGTACGTTCGGAGGCACGGGTGACAGTAGATGAAGTGCCTCCAGTCACTGTATATAGTGGCCACAGCTCGCGAGGCTTCTCGCTTCAAAAACGCACTTCTCGGGGTTGGCGACGGGGCACTGCCGGGAATCAACAGCGACGGTATGGTACCCTTCTTCAGGCGTTGTTTCGCAGGGACCTTCATCAATTCAGCGTACATATCTGTCATAATCTGACGGCAGAAAATGCTTGCCACACACTCGGTAACCCTCCACTGCTTTGTACGTTGCGTGGACGGGTAGCGCTGCGTTCTTCACATGAACGAGCTAGCCAAGTACGGCGAAGTGTGTCATCCTTCGGAAAGCGACGCAAGGTACCCAAAGCGCGTGTGAGACGATAATGAGTACATCCCGGCACGCAGCAACAGCGTGGCATGTTGACTGCCTTGTAAACAAAAGCAAACGACGACCGAACTTATCACAACCAAGGTAGAACAATGACTGACTCGACAGCTCTCACAGTCAAACTATAATGAAAAGAAATTGGCGCGAAACTCTTGCCTCCCAAAACGTCACTTCCGGAGTAGAGGACGAGAAATTAATCAAATTACGAAAAGCTGTCATTAAGTGAAAAATGTGTCTGGGATAATCAATGAACCTTATTTTTGCTAAAAGTGACATGAAAAAAGGTTGCCTTCGCCTTTAATCGTCTCAGGACGTTATTTGGAGACAACCCAGTCTTGTTACAGGGAACGAATTACGAAATCTCGAGATTCGAATCGGCTTTCAAGGTGAGAATGGTTTCCAAAACAATAGTTTGTGCACGCAACGTTTTGGCGGATTCCGTTCATCAGAACACATCATCCTGTGGTGTGGCCAGCCATTACTAGGTCAATACGTCAGTATACAGATACTAAGTGATGACAGTCAAACCAACCAACTGACACTATGTGAAGTCCAAGTGTTTGAATTCGGTAAGGAATAAAGTTTCACTATATTTTTCTTTCTGATTCATATCATAATGAAGCAAGTGAAGTCATGGTGGCTAGTTTTTGAGGTAAACATATATATGCGTGGGTTGGGTGTGTATGCTTTTTATAGACACAGGAAAATGTCGTATGGCTAATGGATTTTGGGAATATTGGGTTATCGAAGCATAATGATATCGTATAACCAGGTAGCGGATTGGTTGGATGCCCCTATTGATATGGGCTGCGTTCCGTAGACGCAAACACTTCTAGGACTTGCACGATCTTACTTTTTCGTCATGTCCTTGTTTATTCAAAGAAGCGCACAGTCACATTAATTTTCGTATTTCCGCAAGAGAAACTCGCGTTAGCAACATTAAGGGAGACAGCTCTGATGTCAATAATTCTGCAGTTTATTCACTACCAGACACTGCATTAACGTAATGCAGCAGATGATTTAGTCAACGTACACATGACATGTTTTCTCAAGATGTACATTTGTCTTCCTGTTGTCAGCACATCATGCACTCGTTGAAAACTCAACGTTGCATGGTAATTTATGCAAAACGATGGTCTGCGACCTCCTTGCCTTCTTCATATACTACTCCCTGCACTCCTCAGGTAAAGTCAGGCTAGAATACGCAGGGAGGTATGGCTCTTACGGACGGTTAGAACTTTTCGACGGGTCACTGTGGGGTACGGTTTGCGAAATCACACAGGAAACTGCAAAGGTGAGTTGTTGCCACATTCTATCGAATAATTACAACAACACTGTGAATAGTCACCGTGTCCTATGCTATTACAATAAATGATTTGTTTCTCGGGAGAAGATTGAAGTACAGAACACCAGTACATCCACTGTATGACAAGGTAGTCTGTAAGCTCTGAGCTCCAGTCATGTCCCAAAATTAAGTCTGGACACCATTAAAACCGGTGTATGACACGATAGTCTGTATGTATTGGTCTACGGTTATGTCTATCGTCCAAAACACAGTCAGAACACTAGTACAACTGTTGTATAACTAGATAATATATATGCATTGGACTATGCTGCCATTGTCTATAGACAGAAGCACAATTAGAACACAAGTACAATCAATGTCAGACAAGATAGTTTGTATGTAATGGACTACGACTTTGTCTTTAGTCCGAAATACACTCCGAACACTAGCAAAACTACTGTATGGCAGGGTAGTCTGTATGATAGGGCAACAGGTCATAGTTAAAGTCAGAAAGCTAGTTGGTACGAAGATTTTATAGTCCAAAGGCTCGATAGTCTGATAACAAAATCCGATGTCTCTACAGGCCGAAGGAATAGCCTGTTCTACACAACCTTCCTACTACAGATACATTGACGTTTTTCTTGCTATCAAAGCTACAGAAGTATCATAAATTTATATTAAAATTGACATATCTATCCATTTTTACATTCATAATCGTTTTTAGTACATACCGTTGAAATTCTTGTTGCGTTTGTACATGTATATACTAACGTATATGTAAGTATGAGCATTCATCAGTTTGTCCTCACATTACATGTGAAGTAATGCTGACACCTAGATATAATGTTTTATAGCGCCTTAAGGGCATAACTCTTATTGTTATACATTGAAGTATTCGTAATAAACATTAAAAAATGACGAAAAACCTCTGAACCTTCGAATTATAGATCCTTTTATCATTTTTCAATAGTTTTTGAAATAGTTCGGACTTTCGAATCTTCGGACCAATAAACATTAGGACTACAGAGACATCCCCAGACTACGCCAACACACCGTCATCAGAGTGACCACGCCCCCNCCCCCCCCCCCCCCAAAGTGAAAGATTAATGATGGACAACTTCGGTTGCATATTTAAAGTGGCCTTAAATACGCGTTGGATCAAAGAGACTAACTTCAGCAGTTTTCGGTGTGAATCAACGACATCGCTTGAAATGGTAGTCCGTGCACTCCACTAATATCATACCATAGAGGGGAGATTTCAGATCTTCATTTTGCAATAAATTGGACAAGCAGGTGCCAGTATGTACATGCTACTTTGTTTTTTTGGACGGATAGTTCACCGAGTTAGTCCCGGTAGGTGAAATATGGGTCAACACCGTCACGACAACACGACTTTTAGGCGCAGTGAGCTGTACTTAAGATATTACGAGTTTGTACATGTGCCTGCATCAAACCTCACGGAATGTTCTTGACGGCAGTCTTTAGTTGGCGACTAAATCTAACTTCCCGCGGCAAGCAGCCTAATGAGTTTAGTCTAAGACGTCAACATCACGTAGCTTTTTTCCACTAAAGCACAAAAACTACGATCGGAGACTTAACGGAAAGTTTCATGTGACTGCGACACTCTACATCAAGTCACAGTGCACGGGTTTGGTCGTTCATAGAAACATACCATCAAGTCACAGTGCACGGGTTTGGTTGTTCATAGAAACATACCATCAAGTCACATTGCAGGGGTTTGATTGTTCATAGAAACATTGGCTTAAATGCAATGTTGTCAGTAGTTTTAACTACGTTTAAAAACGATTACTGTCTCCTGCCTTCAATACTACACATAAAGGAGTTGAGTTTTGAAAACAGACATTCGACGCCAAAATATTTAGTTGTGTTATAAAAATGACTTGGCAGAGAGAAAATGATAAAAAAATAAATAATCTCTAGTTACATGGTGCATTTGGTGGTTGTAGGCTTTCGCCAGATTTAACTCCCACCAAAATCACGTGATCTAATGTTTTCCAGGCTGTTTGCAAGTTTTTAGGATACAACATCAATTCCATCCCAAGAGTACTTGTTGACGCTTCATCTGTAGCGGCGCAATGGAAGTCGTTGTCGTGTCCAACAACTGCACATTCATTGGACGAATGCACACGTGAATCTAATCAAGATGGCGACCATTGCCAAGTTCCAGCAATCGACTGCGACCCAATCGGTAAATAGCAGTCTTTGTTTCTTTGTGGTATTTTTCACAGCCGTGAGTTTGACACCAGCCCTAGCACAATATAAGACTGACCATAGCCTGCAAGGTACAATAGACTGACCACAGCCTGCAAGGTACAATAGACTGACCACAGCCTGCAAGGTACAATAGACTGACCATAGCCTGCAAGGTACAATAGACTGACCACAGCCTGCAAGGTACAATAGACTGACCATAGCC